>JBCAUG010017024.1:0-10863 GCA_038406175.1 Haplosyllis leylae
TTCATTGTTTCTTTCTCTCTCTATCTGTTTTCTCTATCTTTGTATTCTCTCTCTTTTTGTCTCTCTCTCTCTCTCTCTCTCTCTCTCTCTCTCTCTCTCTCTCTCTCTCTCTCTCTCTCTCTCTCTCTCTCTCAGCAACCACACATTGTTGCTCCTGTTTCCCATCTTCTCATCATCTGTCTGTATCGTTTTAATTTTCTTTGAAACCTATTTCCTGGAATTTCAAAAGTCCTTAACTTCCAAACGGTGACTTACATACAAAACAAACGCAGTGATTGGCACAGCGCAATGAACATTTCAATTATACCCTATTTGGGTACGAGTACACATTAGGGTGTTTACCCAACGTGTGGGTACACTCACTCAGTGGTTGTACCATTGTAACAAAAGTAAGCAACATTTAAACCCTATTCAATTTGCTAGTTTAAAGTTAACCCTGAGAATTAAATATGTATATGTGGAGTTAATCTGAGTGATAATAGGGGTTATGGACCTTTATTATCACTCACTAGTTCTCACTGCGGTAGGCAAATCCCAAAGTTTACATTCAGGCTGTGTGTTCCCACCAGAAATGTTTCCATACATAAATTCAGAATCATTTAGAGTTTTTTATTATGTCTTCTTGGCCTGCTAGTGCTGATTTAATTTCAGACAGGTTTACAATTTATACAAAACAGTTTTACTGGGTATTCTCAAAACTTTTTGTTTGTAGTTTCTTAGTAAATCACACTAACTGAGAGATAATTAAAATGACTTTGATTTAGTGTGAGCTCATTTACATCAGACATAATCATTTCAGAAGGAACAGTTGTCTAATTTATCTTTAAAGAGCCAAAGAATAATGTTCCTTTTGGGATTCATTAATTTTCCGGATCTTTAAACATTTTCGCGAAAGTCGTATATTTGAGTTTTCCTTAAATCAATTCTAAAGAATCTACAGAATCTACATAATTTGAAAAAATATTTTGGCAAAAGGAGGATTTGAAACTGCTATCTCCTGTGTAAGAAACAAGTATTCTACCTCAGCGCCAGGAAGGCACAGGTAACAGAGAGGATCATTATATTAAACCCAATTCATTGAAAGTATTTGATTGCATATTCACCATTTGAGTAATTTTTTTCAGTATTCTGTTAATCCCTGGTCTTTCCAACCAAACCCAGGGACCAGTGTCTTTGTGGCTACAACACATAATTGAGGACATGTCTGAAATTCCACAAATAATTGCGATAAATATTCCTTATCAGAATAATTTTTTAACCACAAGAATTACAGGTTTTTTTAAAGAAGTAATTTCCCCGTGACACCATTAGTTGGCACGTGATTCATTGAGAGTTAAGTACAGGATAATCATCAACCAAAAACCACTATTATTACTACGAGAATCATCATGGTCAGAGGCAGTTCTCGAATATTCGGTTGCTAACAGATTTTTGAAGGTTAACCTTAGTTTGAATTTGTCAGATGTTATCAGACAACGAGAAAAATATCTTTCACAGACATTTTATTGGTGACTCAATTGAGTTTTTCCTCGATGTTTTCACTGAATTAGCTGAATTTAGTGACAAAAATAATATTATTTTAAAAAAAAAGGATTGCTTGCTGTGCTGGAACCTGCTATCTCCTGTGTAAGAAACCAGCACTCTACCTCAGCGCCACAAGGACACTGGTAGCAGAGAAGATCTTTAATTAACACTAATTCATACTTCAGTGATTTGTCTGATTCCCTGAATTCGCCGAATTCACTGAAAGTTCCTTTCTATTGCGGAAAAACTCCAATAGAATCGTCATCCCACAAGAAACCTTATCACTGTATTTCAACAAATGGAAATCTATCGAAGTACAGCCACACTTTTGAAGCAACCCCTAAATCTATTCACCCAGAAAGTCTCATCATCAGAAATATTTAACACTGCAAAAAGTTACTTGATAACCGTAGCGCTAACACTTATTAGTTATTATCCATGGTTGGTACAATTTAATGGCAATTACTTGGTCCATGGTATTGTGGTTGTTTTGTGGTGAATAATCGCAGGAGATTACATCGATCCAGACGTGATCGATTAGTTATAGTTTGGTTATTGATAGATTGTATTGTAGTACAGAAATAGATAATAACATTATGTAAGTTGCCTTTTTATTTCAAAATAATTTTGGACAGAACATTGGAATGGAAACATTTCAAGGGATGGCAAAATGTTTTGAGACTTCCCAATACCAGGAATTGAATGTCTCGATGGTTTGATAGATCTTAGTTCAGCTTTTTTTGCACGTTTTACATTGTTTGTTTGCAAACCATTACAAGTAATCAGACATTCATCAGTAACATAAACTTGAAGAGGAATGTGTAGCTTTATCAGAAAAATACAGTCTGCCAATTCCTTAAGTATTGATTTTCTTGCAAAATTTGGCAAAACTGTATTTAAACCAGAGACAATAGATAACAAATGATTACAGATTAATTGCAGGTAAATGCAGGTTTTACCTGCAGAGGAACAATGCAGTGGGTGCAGTGACAGGTAGGGATGTTGGCAGAAGGGTGCTAGTAGTAGGGGTATCATGCAACATTCATTGTTGGTGGCACACTACCCCAATAGAACCCAACACACCTCTAACTACCCCTCACCGCTAAAGAACACTGACACCAGCCATTTAACATATGGACTCAAATTGCATGTAGCACAAACAATATGGTGTGTCAGTTGTAATTACCTGTCCTTATTTTGTGATAATTTAATATGGATTTTATGAAAATTAACATGAAATTTGCACATGCAGACAATTTTTTAAATATCATCTCAATTAGAAAACTGGGAAGTATGATATATTTTCAAGTGATGTTTGTATCTGAAAAGCCAAAGAAGATATGAAGATTATTGTCGTTATAGCAATTAACTTATTTCGGAAAATACCATTCTACTTAATTATCAGTTGCATCAACACACATTTCATTACCTTTACATTCCTGAATACAGTTGAAATCACCCATAATAAGCAGTTTGGAATATAAAATCCCCAGTCACCACAAAAGTTTGAAATTTGAGCCAACATTTTCGTCTAAACTAATCCAATTTTCACCATCAGATTTATTTACAGTCGAAATTCTATCTAATATTAGTAATTATATAAATAACTATAATAAGCATGTGTAGGTAGCGATGATAAAGTGATCTGAGTGATAATAGGTTAATGTTTCATTGATAGTGTGCGCGCTCGTGCAAGCCGGGCTCCCATGCAATGCCAACACCAATGCATCATTGTATTAAATTCTATTTATAGTTATTACACTAAGTAATGAGTTGCCATGGATTCTGCCAGAGAATCTCATTAGGCTGGCAATGTGACAGCAGCAGGTAGAAGGGCCATGGAGACAGGTTGTTTGCATGTAACGGTTAAATGTCCAAATGTTTAAGACAACAAAAAAAGCAGAATATGCACTGAGTTATTCATTTCATAACACGTGAACCAAAGCGAGCCATAGATAAACGATGCCCGTCACAGTGTGCGAAAATGTCAACTTTTGGTCCTGGCTATTCGAGTTTTTTGTCCATTCATTTTTACTTCAAAATTCCGCCACATTCCGTTAGAAATTGAAAATGTAAGAAAATTAGCTACATGTAATTCCTGCTCGATCCAAAAACATTTTCCTCACAAAAAATAAGAATTCCTTTCAATCTTCCCTTTCCAAAAAACATCTCTACAGTATTTAGCGGAAATAACGAAACAGTAGATTCTTTCTTGTGGTCTTATTTCTGGTAAAGAAACACAATGCAAAATAGAGACAGAAATATTCTGCTCTGCAACTCTCACAGAACCGGAAAGGTTGAATTTGAGAAAAGAATTGTGTCCTTTATATTAACTTGGTATTTTTCACAAATCTATTTTGCAAGGTTGTGTTACTAACCACATGCGAACTTATTGTACTCTACAGGTGTGTGCGGATGGGGACCACGTCAGGCTGCTGGAATCTCCCGGGCTGGGTGGTGGTAAGACCACCGAGGGTCAGCGCATTGAGACGGGTAGGAGGGACCGGGAGGATGGGGAGAGTCAGATCGGTGATGCAGAGAGAAACGGCCGAGAGGATGATCACCGAGGAATCGTGTCAACCAGCATCCGGGAAGGGAAACCGTCCAGCTGGTGGGTTACGGACATACCCGCAGCCAGAGATTGTCACCAACAAAACGTGGATGCGATACAGGTAAAAATCACTGGATGTTACATCTGAGCAAACTTTGTTCACAATATTCATGAATAACGTTGGTGTATTATTTAGAATGAGAACTGCATTTTTTGAAATTGTTCTGAACTATCTTTTCACTTTTAGGATTCCTTGGGACGTGTGTTCTACCAGATGTCTCGTGACATCACAAGAGGGGAGACGCTGTATGTGTGGTATAGTGACGTCATGGCACACCAGCTAAACATACCCGTGCTTACACCAGACAACATCAGGGGTAAGCAACTAGTGCTGGTCTTCATTTCGATTCAAGTTTTGTCACACAATTCTCTCGTCGTTGCCCGCCAAAATGTGCCAATCATGTCAATCCTAACTAATTGCACATTGGGTTCATGAAAGGATTTTGACGTCGACTTTTCACTGATTGGCTCAATAGAATTGATATGGAAAACCTCTTTTGAACGTTCATAAAGTACAGAATATTTTGCGATGGGCTAAAATTTGTATGTAAATGAAATTCTTGGGGTAGTGAGCAGCCACGTCGTCCGGATAATAAGCATGGTCCTGATACAGAGTGTACACAGAGTTGTTATTCAAGCACAGAGACATAAGATTCATTGTCTTGAAGCTGCTTTTGGACTGAAATAATGTTCACACGGTTTCACTCGAAAAAATGGTCTGAAAATTACAGTTGACCAAACGAGAACAATGGTATCTTCAAGCGAAACCATTCGAAAAAAGATCAAATTTCTGGGCTAAATTCAGTCAGGTTGCGCATAGTTGAAAACATAAGGTAGAGAGAGAATTGTTGTACCATTGGACATAAAGGTTAAAAAAGGTACATCAAAGAAAAGACCAGACATTACAGGTTCAGTTTGAAGCGTTGTATTACATCAGCGACCAACTTCATTTCCACTTGTGAATGTGTCTACACAGCCACTTACTGTGAGGAACTCTATCAACATGAAAGTTGATATCATAATAATAGAATACTTAGCATTGATACCAATGTAATTGCAGAGTATTACTAGGTAAATGTTAGTTAAAGTATTACCTGGCTGGAGGTCACATTCCGACATAGACAGTTACCTGGTCAATTCTCCTTAAGCATATTGTTCACAACATGGCAACAAGTGTGTAACAATGGCCACCACTCTTCAGCCATTATTGAACAATAACATGAATAATGGTTCATCAATTGTTCTGCTATTGCTAGCAACTACCTAAGTAATTATTAGGTAATTGATAATTCATTGTGTTGGATAATGGCTTTCAGTGGTTGGGATAAAAGATCAGAGGAATAGGGAGCAGAAGAGGTCCTCTTGACTGCCACCTCTGTAATGGGATGATACCCTGGTTTCCCTTTCATCCTCTTCCCACACCCTGATGTTCTCATGGAGCTTACATCCCATTCAACCTCTTCACAGCCCTTTTATTACGAGGATTTCGACGTGTTGTATCTTTGAGGTGAACAATGTTGCACCTAAGTGGCAACATCTTCATCACCTCACCATGGGTGGGCTGCGAGCCACCGCACACACAGAAGAACATGCGAGATCCCTCTGTACACAGCATTTAAGTACTTGTCACTGTAAATTACAAATTGTTTCTCACACAATTGTCAACGTGTGCAGAAGGATGTAATTGGCTGAACGGTACGGAAAACAGTGTCTGAGCAACCCCCGGACCTATAAATTTACGCACGAGACATTCTGGCGGCACAGAGACGGAATCTCGGGTCAAACTTGTCAAATTTTTTGTCGACCAAATAGTTGGGAGTATTATCGAATATTGATCAAGTTTTAATATACTCTATGGTTAAGGTAAATTTTTTGTAATTGTTGCGAGTCTATTCACCGTTGTACTATTTCACATTTCATCATTCAAACTTTTGAAACCCGTCACAAAAAGAAAATTTTGAGGGAAAGTGATTGAAAATTATTGAAATTGTAACAGGCTTAAGTGAAGATCACTAGAATAGAATTTTACAATTTGTATGATGATGCAACATTATGAATTTAATTTTATGTATTACAAGAACTGGAGAGAAATCGTTTCTTCAATTTTGATGGAAGCTGTTAAATTTCAACTTTAAATTATTTACTGTTAAAAGTACAGGAATAATCATATAATCCCGAATTGTAGAAAGATTTACAAATGCATCGTTAAGAAAGAAAGATATTGTATTCATTTAAAGTGAATTTTTTTTGGTATCAGTAAGAAAAACCGAATAAAAAGACAAATAACGCCTGACAATGAAAGAAGAGTGTTCAATTTGTCAGGTAACCATAAAGCAGCATAAATGTTTAGGTCAACAGGGAAGACGTAACTTCGTGAGGATTCTTGAACAGATAATTTTTTTCTTCGCAGGTGGTGCGGACTACGTTTGTACGAGTTGCGGTAAATCCTTCAGCTATCCAAACGTCCTCAAGGCACATCTCCGCTTCCACTGTCACAGCCTGAAATCTATATCAAGAACACAATCTAGAGCAGAATCTGATGCCGAATCCAGAGCTGAATCATCCAGAATGCATACCAAGGACTTGACAACAAGAGGTTCGCTTGTACTGGAGACATCACATCAAATGTCTCCGGAAATTCAATTTCAAAGAAAATTCAGTGAAGAACATCATAGTTTAGGAACTATCCTGTCAAAGGGACAGCAAAATGGAAGTCCTTCAAGGAACTACAAAGGATTCATCATCAGGGAAAACTCCAAGGAGAGACCCCAAGCTTCCCCCGACTCCACCACGCCGGAGTCCCCAGGGAAACAACGGGAAGCTCCAGCTCATTCCAGTAAGGTGCTCAGACTGGGTGAAACCTCAGCCTTCAGCAGACCCCCGGGCACAAATGACATGGCTCATGAATATCCCAGGGTTCTAACCACAAATCGAAGTACTGGATCGGAATCACAGTACAAGCAGCAATCATTGGTAACCCCTCGAGTACTTATGCCTTCACCGCGTGCTTTTCCTGGCGCCACACAAGTATCCCCGGGTGGAAGTTTCATGAGTCAGTTACTTATGCCACGACCGCAGACAAAGTACTCCCCGTTAGATGCGTATACCCTCCGGTACTTGTACCCTGAGCAGATTGGAAACATGGCAGCTGCAGCAGCGATATCCAGATACCAGCATGCAATGAGTATGATGTCACACAGTCCTCCAAGAGCTAGGTTGGGTATCCCACCTGCTGCAGCTCACTTCATACCCACTCTACCTTACATGGTTCCAATAGCTCCTCCTTCCACAGTAGTACCCCATACCTCTACCCCAGTCAGTCTCTGCAGCGATTCCCCACAGGCTGATTCAAGGGAACCCCAGACAGCACACTCTCCTGATGTTTCGCCTACTCATCTTCCATATTTCCCCATGCCTTCTGACAAAGAAGGGGAACCACTGGACTTGCTTCCGAGATCCCTGTACATGAACAAGGGAGGAAGAAAGGGACATTTATGTATTTATTGTGGTAAGTTTTATTCCAGAAAGTATGGTCTCAAAATCCATCTGAGAACTCATACAGGCTACAAACCTCTGAAATGTAAGGTTTGCCTTAGACCATTTGGAGACCCAAGCAATTTGAACAAACACATCAGGCTTCACGCAGAGGGTGAGACCCCTTACAGATGTCAGTACTGTGGTAAGGTTCTGGTGAGAAGACGGGATCTGGAGAGGCATATCAAATCCAGGCATCCCAATGAAGCAGATAAAGAGGGTTTGGTGATAGACATAGAGGAACCAGAAAACCTTCAGAACTCCAGTGGAAGTGGTGAGGCGAGAGGAACGGATACCCTTTTGTTGGGTATGGAGGAACAGCATCCTGGAGGTGAGCTACCTGGAGGTCGCCATGGAGACAGTGACAGCTCAAGTGGTACCTACATGGACGACGATGAGGATGATGATGAGGAAGAAGAAATAGAGGTGGTGGAGTTGGAGAACTCTGATCTGAATACCGGAAGTATCAGATTGGACATCCGGTGTTGATCTTAAACACGCTTCTTGGTACCATATGCCTACACAAATTAAATACATTTAGATAAAAATATTGTCTGTGTGTTCTTCGAAAGAGTCAAAGTATGTAGTTTAAATACGTGTCACATTGTAAACAACCATGTGAGAAAAACAAAACTGTTGCCAGGAAATGTGTTGATATTATTGAATTATTATAGTCACCCACAATAACCAGTTTACGCAACCAGAAAAAAATGATATCTAATGTTGGATATTGTTCTTTTTTTGAGAGTCTGTAACATATGGCAGCATCACTTCCTACTCCCAATGCTGCTACTTTACTGTATTGTGTATTATTACATTCCATTACATATGATCATTTATGGTAACAATAAACAATGTGTAATTCACTGGTAATCAACTGTAACATCCCACAGCTGATACCTTGTAATTAAGTACAAGTTTTCAATTGATTTCATTGTATTCATTGATTGATACAATTGATCTATTAATATTGAGAGGGTTTTCAATTGATTATTTTGTCAATTATAAGTAGTACTTTCATTGATAGGCTTTACAATTGAATTCTTTTTTTTAAACCTTTGTGGTTGATTCTTTTTGTGCTTTTTGTGATAAATGTCCAACATTTTGGTTCTGTTAGGAACTTGTATATTTAAAGTTGATAAAATGTAAATATGGGTTCATTCAGAATTCCACGATATTTTTGTTGATATTATGAGGTCGTTTCTAATGATAAAAATACAGTAAAAATATAGCATGTACATATCTTAAAGTAACTTAAAATAAAATGTTTAAAATATGCCTATTATTCTGAAATTATTTCCACCAATGAACAATTTCCATTCGTTACTGCAGAACGGAAATGGATACATTGCTCAATATAATCCATATCCTCTAGAATTAAAAGTGTCAAGGAAAATAATGTACTTGAGAATACTGAATGGCCCTTCTCCATTGGGCTAATAAACTCAATATCATAAAGGGATGAACATTTGAAAGTTTATTCATTGAGATGTGGACAGAGGGGTTGGCCAAAGAGAAATCAACGGGGGGGGGCTGTTATGGGTTGAGATGCTAGCGATGAGGGACGGCACACTGAGCTCAGATGTTCCAAGTGCTGCAACGTATTGTAACGTGTGTCAGAAAATATTCACTGTCGTGAATACAGGAAAATACATTGAATTGGGGGAAAGTATGGGGAATTAGCTCATGGGACTCTTTGATGAAAGGCATTGTGAGGAGAGGGTAAGGTGTGAGGGAATTGTTGATGTTACATTGTATTGAGAGGCTGTGGTTGTTCATCAGGGGAATCCTGGCGTGACTTGTGCTCGCTGGGTAGCGGTAGCGTACTTTACATAGCGGTATCGCAAGGCGTGAATCGTTAACGAGCGCTAATTAGTAACATCAACTAATCTCGTCAGGTGTATAATGTACATAAGGGAGCTTTGGTAAACCGATGTCTGCACGGGGTTAAAATGGACCCGTGTTAGGAACCCATACACAAACTTGTCATTGTCTGTCAAACCGAAACACTTTTTGCACATAAAATATGAAGACCAAAATGACAAAAAGTCTCACGAATCGGTTACAACAGAATCACATGTCGTAGCAATCTCCTATTGACCAAGACACCTTAATTGTCGAAAAATACTACTTCTTTAAAATTTAGATAGGATAGGAAATAAAGATGATTTCTGCTTACCAACTTCAAAAATGTTATCTCAAAAAGTTCAAAATGAGAGTCCCAGAATAACCTATTGTTTGTTTTGTTTTTTTTTTCTTGATAGGAAGGGTGGTTTTTTGATATAAAACTGTCAAACACTGTCAAAAATGTTCAAACTCAAAAGCAGTAAACTTGAACACCTTAATTTGAAAAATATCATGAGCTTTTTCAATCTTAAACCTATCAGGGTATCAGATGCCCCGTTTCAACCGTAGACTTTCTCTGTCCGGTGAGAGTCCCCTCGGGTGATCGGTGTCTCTTGGCCGTGAACCCGCTATTTATCCACCCCCGTCAACCGTTTAACATATTGAAACAGCTTTTTAACAAGGGGGGTTGGACTCTGTAAAATCATCGTCTTGGGCTCATTTGCACCGAATGAAAGCGAACCTGATGTCGCTTTTACAACAGAGAAAAAAACAATGTCGTTGCCATTACTAGAAATTAACGTAGAATATGGTGTCTGAACTGACGAATGGGTGTTGTTGTTTCAGACATTGTTGAGGTGTCTATGAATAAAAAAGCATTGAAATTAGTTTCCTTGCATATGATTGGATGGTCGACTTTACTTTCATTTCTAGTTAATTGCATGGATTTCTTTGCAAAGTGCAGAAAAGAAAATATTTTCTCCAATGAAAGAAATTATTGGAAATTTTTATAAAATTTTCTACCAATTTTAATTTATTCCTTGTTCACTCTCAGAAAATTATATCTAACGATTCAAGATATTCATACAATTTTTGGTAAAACTTCAATCCTATTCATTTTTCCTTGCAGATGTGTATCTCCGTTTTAAATGCAAATAAAAATATGTAAGAATTAGCAAAATTTAAAGTGTGTATCTCTGAAGTTCTGAAGCTCTGAAATGTAGTGCTTTCATTTACACATTTTAATCTAGTAAAATGTAGAGGTAAATAAATACAGATAGATAGATAGATAGATAGATAGATAGATAGATAGATAGATAGATAGATAGATAGATAGATAGATAGATAGA
>JBCAUG010017035.1:0-10862 GCA_038406175.1 Haplosyllis leylae
TGCAAATGGTTACCTAGCATCTGTCGGTAGCAACAGATTTTGTTGAGTGCAGAAATTGCTCACATGAACTGTGGGCTTAGACCCATTTGCACTCATACATGCCTTGGAGCTAAGGAGAACAGCTACTCACCTGTACTGATATTGAGGGAGGTCATTCTAATAAACTTACAACAAAATATTGTATATTAACAATTAAGTAGACAACAATCATCCAGGGGCTTAATTGTAAAGTTAAAGAAGTAGTCTGGTAAAATTCAGGCTTCTGACACAGGTAAATGTTGCTTCAGTTGGGTGATTACTAATAGACAGAAGAGTGAGGCTCCAGAATGTGGTTGATAAGAATCGTATACTTTATGAAACAACATTGACATTCCCTATTCCCCTTCACCAGTCATGTGACAAGTCATGTGCATCCAACCAGAACCACAATTTACTACTGTCACAGATCCCTCATTTATAATTAATTATGCTTATTTTTTTCCATTTCTACTATTACCTCAATGGATAAAAACGTGATTTACAGACATTTTGTATGTTACATCAAAGGGGTATTCTTCTTCTAACCAGCCATGTGACCAATCATGGGCATCTTCAATTCAGTGGAACCCATAGTATTTATTTGTAGTCGACTTATTACGGAGAGTCCACAAGGTCTAAATGGCAACCTTATACATCAAAGAAGAGAAGTCGTTGGGTAAAAAAGAGCCAAACTTTTCAGCCTCATAAAGTCTTTTTTGGGATGTAAAAATTTCAATTTTCTTTTTCAAATTACCCTACCAACGGCATTATAGGTTTTTTCTGCAATGAAATCTCTAAAACTGGTTTGATTTACAAAGCGGATACTTTACATTGAATATTTCTGTTCCAGGTCATTAGAGGTTGTTTCTAAGCAACCAGTCTCTTTCTCCATCGTCTAAGGCATGGTTGAAAAGCAACACCTGATCGACATCCATGGATGTGTAAAGATCATCAACTTCTGTAAAAGCTCTACCAATAACCATTCTTCCATTTCCTGGCGTGGTATCTTGGTTGTATATTGTACTGTCCATGAGTATTTCTACCCCGTTGACATAAGTGCTGAAGGAATAATATCTTCTGCCCCGAAATTGCTGGACATTAAAGTTGACCACTATGTGGCTCCAGTCGGTTTGACTCAGACGTTTATTATCGTCTTTTATGTAATATCCCCCTGTTACATAGATTGATGTTCTGAAATGTATTTAATAGGTGTACAAATTTAAAATAGAGGGCAACCAATGATAGATCTTCAATGTACAGAAGCTGTCCTGTATCAACAATGAATAAAATTGCGTTGTTATTTTAATTAGTGGCTATTCACTCAAGATGGTTGCAATATATTAGATCCAATATGGTTCGCAATGCTCTCCAACATCTTTACTTATATTTATGATTTTCGGAATTTCCCAATTTTGACCCGAACCTCCCTAGATGTTTCGCAGTTTTCTAACGCTTGTGCACACTGTTCTGGATACTGCAAAAAAAACCCGCCCATCAACCACATAGGTGGCTCACGAGCAAACAATAGAAATTAAATAGTTATATTAAAAAGAATTACAGGAAACCATCTCGGGTGCATCCAACCTCAAATCCCTGACCATTCTCCTGTGCTTGTGATGATATGATTCCAGAGTAGGTGTCGCATCTGACCCTCGCCCAAAGGCTGAGTGCTCCACCATCTAAATCACAGGTGTCTGGTCGAGTCAAGCATGGTGCTGTCTGGACCCCAAGATCAATCCACTGTTGCCGGATGTGGTCTAAACTGACAGCCTTACCTCGCTGAAAATATTTGACGGCTTGTTCAGAATAAGCTCAGTGATTGGGTTTGGATTATGATAATTTTAACACATGTAAATTTACCATTGAGAATGGGTTGATTTTGGATTATGATAATTACATGGACATGATAGATGTAAATTTAGTTCGGGACTAATTTGCGGATAACTTTGTGGAGAAGTGTTGGATAATATGGGATAAGCTCAGGGTAAGTTTAAGTGTTGGAAAGTATTGGATCAATTCAGGGTAACTATTTGGAAAGTTTGGATTAAATTCTTGGGAAAGTGTGAGTTTGGGGAAAGTTCAAGGAAAAGCATAAGGAAAAAGTTTGTAGATTACAGTTTACTGTATTGGTCAAAGACGTAGGTTTTGAAAATTAAATGAGACTTCCTGAACGGAACAGATATATATCAAATATATTTGTGTTATTTTGCTCAAAAAGAAGACTGAATAGAATTCTCCTACCGGTTTGGGAGGGATTCGGAAATAAGGTTCCAGAAAATAGATATATCAAACAACTTACGTTTGTTGATAGCAGTCTAACACCTCCCCTTAGTGAACCCATGGCTGTCAGTGCCCTGAAACCTGCCGGGTCAAACCTCTGGTAGTAGACTGGGATAGGTCCATTCCATCCTGAATGTTAACAAGCAAAGTCAATGTGAAGGTCTGGTCACACCAAGCGACCCGTAACCGTCACCGTGACACACATTACTTTAACGGGTAAAATACGAATTCAACTGATTCTGCCTATCTCAGGTTCCGTCAAAATGTTACGCGACAGTGATGGGAGTCATTGGGTGTGGATCCTCTTTAAATCTTTATTTTAAGAAACGATCAAAAACCCCTCGATTTTACATTACCAGCAGTCATCGCTAATTTTTCGTAAGTGGAATTCTCAAATATTTCAGTAAATTTCAACCTTTAGACCATTATGCAAAAAAATTTTTAGCGATGATTGCTAGTAATGATCTTCTGTTTCTTTATCATTGTAGGGAGGTGGGTTCGGGATTGACAACACTTGGAACCATCCAGACCCCACGACCCGTAGCTATAGGTTCATTGAGTCGAAAAAGCGCCAAATGGTGTTAATCCCGAACCCACTGATCTTACGATGATATAATGTTTTTAGTGCGTTCATTAGTTTATATCACTTTTCATCCGAAAAGCGATGAGTTTAGCCGCCAGTTTGTTCAAAGGGCACTGTGATGGGTTGGTTGCACTGCATTAGTCAATGCAGTTGTGGATCCAGGATTTCCCAGATCGGGGGGTGGATTGCCAACCTGAAAGACAGGGGCACCAACCTATTAATTAACCTAATTTTTCATAGAAACTGCATCCAAATTAAAAAAATTGGACCAGAGGGGGGAGCGTGACTGCCCCCCCACCCGCTTAGAGCCGCAAATGTTATCACTTTTCGTCTTCAAATTGATGAGTTTAGCCGCCATTTTGTTTACATTCAGTTCCAAGGGTTTTTGGAAACAAGGGTTGATGAGTTGGTTGCACTGTCTTCACCAATGAGAGGCCACGTGGACCTGAGTTGGACTTACTTGGTCACATCTTTTTGAAGAATTACCAAAGCTCGCAAACCCACCCAGAGTTTAGCAACTGGACTCAACTCTTCTAAGACTTTACCATTAGAAGTCATGATGAAATGACTTCAAAAATGACTTTCAGGCTGCATTTTAGAGTTATTGATTTAAAGAATAGTGAAGATGGCAGCACCACAACCTACTTAAGATGCTAATTTTCTTACCGATAATTTGTTGTGGTAATAGAAAGCATACGCAGAGGAAAACCAGAAGACTTCTCCCACACACATCCATTCCTTAAGAGTCTTTGTTTAAAAATATTCTACCTGAAATACGGAACGTTTGTGAACAATCCATGACACGCACTGTTGTATCAAATGTAATTGGTAAAATATCATCCCAACTTATTTCATCAATTTAATCCCTTTAAGCCAACAAAATGCTGGATACTCAGATTTCTTTCTATCAGGAAGTGTAAAAATTTCATGCAGGTGAGTCCTGAGGAAATTGGATCAACACCCTTGCCTAGTGCCATTCAGGCATGATGACCTTTCTGCACTTAAACCAAAGTGCCAAACAAATTGTCAAAAATCCCAAATATTTATGCATCTCAAATGGCAGATATCATGTTGAAGTTTGACCAAGTCTCTGGGTAGAATTTTATGAGTTATAAAAGCTTTTTTGTGATTTTTGGTAATGACTACCATCCAAGATGACGGACAACACATTGAAACTCAAGATTTATGTTGAATCTATGAGTTCATTTCGATTGGAATCAACATTCATGCCTGGTAATATTGACGTATAACCAAAAAATCGTCAAAATCTCAAACAATCATGCGTAGTCCGCATCCAACCACTTATGTATCTCTACGAGTCATCAATGTTCTGACATTATTATTAAAACATTTCTTTTTAGTCTCATAAATTAAATACACATTTTAAAAGTGTACCAAAAACTGAGGCGGTAAATATTTAACCATTATATCTTTTTACCTTTGAACTCATTTTTAAAAGAGAAATATTTACACTTACAATTCTCAGCATCAACAAACCATCATCCGACAGAATATAATAGGAAACTTTACTGTTTAATATTATGTTATATTGCAGCTGTTTACCTGGGATATATTGGAAACTAAATGGCAGAGAGGCATCTTGATAAAGAATTATTAATATCGCAAGTTTTTCTTTCCTTTGGCATAAATATTTAATTAATTTTGATTTTCGTTTCAGTTTTTTATAGATTTGAAAATTGAAATCCCAAAATACATTATACAGTGTATTTACATGTATCATACAGAAAAAATCACATTGGCTAAAGTGTCATCATTTATTGCAAACATGCTGGATCAAATTCCTTCCAGGTATATTTTTACCAAAAATATATTGAACAATATTGATGAAACATATATTAGCCACATTTGGAATTAGTTATGTAAAATATCTGTAAGGAATATTTCTCTTGAACAGATGTATTCGAAAATAAAAGCCGAGAGAAACTATATCGGAGCGGTCAACTTGTGTTTCCAACACTCCACCAGGTGTCTCACATAGTACAAAAAATTGAAGATATCCTTCTTGTGCGCATTTTTGTTTCGTTAATCGGGAATCAAACGTCAATCATCTGCACGTAGATCTATTTCCAGAGTTTTGGTGGAGAGGACCTCTGGTGGCCATCTAGAATGATCTAGATATCTATTGATTAAGATTTTGATCTTGATCTGGATATTTCTTTAGATAGGGATCAATTTAGATCCAGATTTAGATCTAGAGAGAATAATTTAGACCTAGACTTAGACATAGATATGAATAGATCAAGATATTGATTTAGTTTTAGACCTAAATAGATTCAGATCAAGCTTAATAGAGGTCGCACTCTACCAAAGCTAGTATTTTTATTTATTTTGAGTTTCCGGTGCTGCTTTTAATCTGACTTTAGGTTGAATATCATCTTGCGTAAACTAGCCTCATGTACAACTGTTACATTCATTTGGCATGCAAAGAAAATATGAGTCGCCATGAGTCACCAAAATTAAATGCTTCATTCCGTGATATTATTATTTCTTTCTTTTTCTTGCTGGAATATATTGGATGAATTGGATGATAAGTGACCAAGTTGCATCTTGATAAAGTATAATTAAGCTCACCGAATGTTCTTCGCTTTATTAAATTTTATTTTTATTTTTATTTCAATATTTTATATTTGTATAATTTAAATCCCAACACCACAAAATTGAGAGAACATTGAAATTAGAAACCACAACTTACAAGGATACACTCATCAAATTACCGTCCTTACTAGAGGCGGATGCAAGGTGAGACGCCAGGGACTTTCGGAGGGTAATTTGCCAAAATAATGGATTGGCACCGCGTCTCCGTCCGCCGCTGCTTTCTGGTCCCAAAGTGTCTTAGACTTCTAGCCATGTTCACTACGTTGTGTATACGACGTTATCTTGTTTGTTAACACAGAGCAAGGTTATTTTTTAGTTATTTGCCTAAAATATCTAAAGACATCCTTCCACCACTAGGGGTCATCACGTTCACAAAATTACTGTTCACGCATGACAGATAACTTTGTGCAACTGCATTGGCAGTTTAACCTTCCATGTCCCGGCAATTCCGTTGGGATATGACATTGTCCGCCTGTTGCAGGCACGACACATAATACATATGCGAGATATATTTGGTCCTGTGTAGAGTGGCAGTGGCCTCAGGTACGGCTGAGACTGTGTAATGCTTCGGGCAATTCTTTAACCTCTATGTAGTAATTGATCTCTCAACTGGATCTTCTGTCTGTTCCTCATAAGCAAGAGTTATATTCAGTTTAACTGTTTATTGAAGCTCTGTACAATCTACATGGTTTGGTTGCTCTCTTGATTCATACAAAAATTAATCCAAGTTACTGGTATGGTATCTAAGCATGTGTCAACATCTGAGCTGTGTTGGCATCTAAGCTATCAGCACTGTACTCTGATCAGAATCTTGGGTGATGTGGGTAACTGCAGCTATTGGCGACACGCTTGGTTGGACCCTGTGGAGCTCTCAACCTTCAGCTGCACGGGATTTGGGGCCGTGCATATACAATGCTCCACCCTTAGATCTAGAACATCCCATACTCTGCCAGCTTAGCCAACAGAAAGCCTCAGCGACACAACAAGCGCTGAACTAGATTGCGTAGTTTATCTTACATGGAGGTCTTACTTAAAAGATTATGTGTATCTCCTGTTCTGCAATATTGTAAAAATAGTTCCATTTCTGAGTTGGTAGATCTAATTCTTTCTCTGGACAAGCACACCTTTATCTACGAAAGCTGTTCATTCGTAGCCAACCGCCAGTCCTTCCTGGACCTGGCCCTTCTTTGGGGGATCATGTCTGAGTACATCGTTTAAGGACACTCTATGTAGACAGACAGACACTACTGAAAATGAATGCACTAAACGCACACAAAGTTTTCATTAATGGCAAATTTGGTATTAAAAGTTCTGTCTGATTAAGATTTGCTTTATGTTATGCTGTTGATGATACTTAACTTCGGTCTAATATCGTTTCTAGAATTGGCTAACATTGGCTCAAAATGGTCAAGGATCTATTCACTGCGAGCGGAATTTTCAGTCAAAGCGAAAAAACTAAAGATAATAAAAGAATAAGTGTGGTCGATGTTAATTGTCCATAAATTGTCCATAAACACCAAGCAAATTCAGTTGTGTGCAGTTCCAGTAAATAGTAAATTCATGTGAGGCGTTTGTTGTAATTACCACCCCCATCCAGGTCAGGTTGGGTTACCCCTCCCCCGACTAGGGGTAGGGTACCCCAGTCAGGGATGGGGTATCCCCCCCCGGGCAGGGATGGGGTATCCCCTCGGCCAGGTCAGGTTGGGGTACCGTACCCCCTGGCAGAGATGAGGCACTGCCCCCCTCTCCCGGATAGGACAGCATAGGGAGTACTTGCTACGTGGCGGACGGTTTGCCTCTTGCTTTCACGTAGGAGGACTTTCTTGTTTTACACCATGCGACGGGTGTCTTGGATCTGATGGAATTAATAAAGTACGCCAATCGTTACGTTTTGGATCAGTAAGACTTCGTGATCAACTTATTTCAGTACTTCTGATTCACATTGTTGATACTCGTCAGTTTGTATTATTTACCGTTCGCATCGGAAGGATGGGGAAGGCAATGTTTTCAGTCTGTCCAAGGGGGGGGGTACTCAGCTGACTTGTTGTGTGTACAAGTGAGGAGTTCAAAGCATTTTAAAAAACATATAGGAGCGATTTGGGGTTGGGATCCGGAGAAGGTTTGTTCTCATTTCTGCTGTGTGCATACTTGTGTATAATACAATCTAGCCATTTGGGAACTATCTCTGCTTCTAAGCCATTATACTATGCACACGGCATTGAGATAGAGAGATACAGAAAGCGCAACACATTCAATGACCATTGAACATTGGTATCAGACCCTTCCATACATCAACACTGGCATTAGTGCTGACCTTGATGATATGTGTGACTAATAGGTTTGTGAGATAATGTGACTGGTAAAAATTTTGCAATATTTAATTCATTGAGTATCTCAAGGAGGAGTAGTATATTATGATACTGTGGAAAAGTCAGCACAATACAACATTTTTCAGATGCAAGTTTAGAGATTTATTTTGAACAAATGAAAATGAAAACAATGTTCAGGAGAAGTTGTCATTCTTTCCTGAGATAAAGTAACATTAATATGTTGATCTTTTGCATTGAAGATTTCTTCTGCTGATCATTAAATGTCATTTGTTAGCAACCAAACTATATTTTCATAGGATAACACACGATTGAAAAACACCACATGATCCACTTCCATCGAAGTGTAATAGTTGTTCACTGTTGTGAAAGCTCTACCAATAACAAGACTTCCATCCCCCGGCGGTGTGTCTTGTCTAAATCTTGTGCTATCCCGAAATACTTGATCCTCATTGACATATGTGCTAAAGCCAGTTAAAGTGTCGATATAAGCGCTAGACGACGTGAATCTGTCCGCGTCAGACAGGGATACTTCGTAGTTGACTACAATGTGGCTCCATTCACTCAGAGGTCTGTTGTCGTCAAATTTATTGTAGCATCCCCCTCTCACGTTGATTATTGTTCTGAAATTGTGTTGAATAGAGAAAGATTTTTAAAAGAACAAGAAAGTCCTCCTGCGTGAACGCAAGAGGCATACCGTCCGCCGCGTGCTGTCCTATCCAGCGGGGGGGTAACCCTTCCCAGCCGGAGGGGGAGGGGGACATGGCTCGGGTACCCCACTGCCTCGGGTAATCCCCAGACAGATCCTTCTTGTACAGTTCCCATGGCTATGTGTATCCGGGTAACCCCCACTTGTTTAACAGACACATGCCTGTGAAAACATAACTTCCCGGGTACTACGTACGTGAGCGATAAATATCAAACTGTTTAGATTGCTTGGATACCAATATAGTTGTTCACACTTGACATCAAAGACAATACGAAGCATTATCATTAACGTCAGATGCAAACGGTCCCAAATCGGTCTGGGTTGTTTCGGACCAAGCGTATTCCCATCCGATTACTGAGTTGAATTGAAAAAAATACCTTAAAAGACATTTTGAATAGTGTTATGAGGCTATCCAATATGATTGATTTGTAGAATTTTCTCAGATGCTTTTTTGTTGACTCACAAAACAATTTCAATCCCTATTGTCTATTCCAACTTGCCTATTGTTGCATTTCAGTCATACCGCAACACACATTTAATCAAAATCCCAATGATCATTTAATTTTCCTATCGCTCTTGAAACAATCCCGTTTTTCGTATTATGAATTGGAAAATCTATCCGATTCAACTTTTACCAAGTATTTTACCAAGTGGCCACCGAGCATTTGAAACAGAAGCAACAACAGACATGATCTTTCTCTAAATGGCTTTCAGCGAATTCAATGAATCATGACATAGTCAAAAACTGGCCTTGTTACCAGAGGAAGTACCTATCTGGCAACCTATACTATCTGCCAACAGATACCTTACAAGTCATAGTAATACTAAGCATGTTTATATTACTACCTCTGGTCAGATATCTATTCCCACTCACCACTTTTAACAGATACCTAACCAGAGATAGTAATGGAAATTTCTTTTTTACTACTATATCAAGGATTATATCTGTTGTGATATATGAGGTCTTTCTAGTAACCAACTACTTTTGGACTTAGTCTTGATTCACTGCATTCGGTGAATTCTGGCAAAGTTATTCAGAGAAAACTCAGTTCGACTGTTGTTGCCTAGCAAATGTCCGTTGACTACGTAGGTGCCTCCACGAACCATCACCACAGAGGAGGCTTTGATAATCATTCATGAATCCCGATCTGTGAGGGTTTGGTTGACAACCAAAACTCATTCCAAGATGATGGTTTCTATGCAAATGGTTACCTAGCATCTGTCGGTAGCAACAGATTTTGTTGAGTGCAGAAATTGCTCACATGAACTGTGGGCTCAGAAAGCTAGTTAAACAAAGCATCTGATTGACTATTACTCGTTAGCCGTGTTACAATACAGTTTATTCAGCAGCCACATTGAATGTGGCTTCTTAATTTTCTTACCGATAATTTGTTGTGGTAATATAAAACATGTGCAGATGAAAACAAAAGCACTTCTCCCACTCAAGCCCATCATTTGAGCTTCGAAAATGCTCCTATCTGAAATAAGGGACCATTAGTGCCGACATACCAAAGATACACTACTGATTCAAATAGAATTGGCTGTATATGATTCCAACTTATTCGATGCATATTGTAAAGTTGAACTGAAATTTAAACATTGAAATTCTTGATGTTTGGATTTTGTCCTTTCTGAAAATATTCCACATCGGTGCAAAACTATTTAGGGTCCGTTTACACCAGGCGTCAGCATCAAAGTAGCGTCAAAGCTGTGATGACGCTCGCGACACAGCCCTTATTAACCACAATGGGGCCACATCAAGAGACTCCATTATTTCCATTGTTTTCAAATAGAGCTGTACTGCAGTGTTGGTGCTACATTGGCGCTAACATTTGGTGTTAACGGACCCTTACTTCATGAATTTTTTACCGTGAAATCAAGTACAGAAAAAACTGAGATAAATAAATATTTGATCACCGTATGCTTTCTCTTTTTAATTCAAGAAATTATTCAATCTAAAAGAAGTATAAAAAATATCAAGGAGTGAAGAATTTCACTTTGGTGGCTCGTCTTGCAGAGAAATGTGACATTTCATAGAGTTCTCTGTAGCTGCACGTGAACCGTGCATGTTAGGCTGTGTAAATTTGGACTGGAATGGCACAAAATGTACAGGAAATGCCTTGAGCATCACAGCAGCTGCTTTCTCACAACAGATTCTGGGAGAACCAAACTTTTAACAGGTTGCTATTTCTTTGCTTATTTGGTCTTTTCACCCCATGATATGCATGTATTTGTGACAGATTTGACTGCAGACAATGTTGTTACTCACGTGCAGGGGTTTTCAAGTGGAATTTTGATCATTTTGTGTTAGAAACTGTGTGAAATATTA
>JBCAUG010017046.1:0-10862 GCA_038406175.1 Haplosyllis leylae
CCCCCCACCATACAAGTCGGCTGAGTACCACCCCCCATTGTACAAGTCGGCCGAGTATCCCCCCCCCCCCGCCGTTAACAGGCCAACACCTGTGAAAACAGTACCGTACCTATGTACTCCGTAACAAATCAATAGCGAACATCAATTTTCGCTTTTGTTGTCACTTGGCGTGAAAGGGTCTTTAACCGAAACTTGTATGGGTGCATTGTGTACTTTTTAACAGTAATTGGACCTTAGAAACGAGGGTACGTTCTTTTTAAGACCCATTCACCCTGTACGATTTGCAACTGCGATTTGTTGATGGCTCGTAGAGTCAGCTTATTGGTTACTTCGCGGTGCCCTTAACATTTTGTCCAAAAACCCTTAACTCTTTAGCAGTTTTATGAAAATTAGGCCTACTTTAACCTTCAGTCATTGGTTCAAATTTATTTGCACGAGAATATTGTCATGACGTCATTTACCTGCCAGGAATTGGATCAACGACGCAACGTCATTTGTTTTTACTTCTAATGCGGTGTATTAGTGGTATGGTTTTACTGACACATCTTGTACAACCCATTAGTCGCGATAAGAAATATTGCAGTCGAAATCAGAAAAAAAACGCACAGTGTGAACTTGCAGTCGCAATCGTCGTGCAGTGTGAATGAACATTAAAATAATTGTATAGTTTTGAAACACCAAATGTTACCAACATGTTGGAATTGGAATACGAGGCATTCCTAAGTTGATAATGCAAAATAAATACCACGTTGTAAAAAGTCACAATAGGCTGGCCTGTTGCTATGACGTAACGTCATTATGACCTGACGTCATGATGGCATTCTGTGTAAACAAATTCCCACCAATGACGTCATTATTTGTAAACGAATTCCCACCAATGACTGTTGCTTAAAATAGGCCTTCTTAACATAAAGGTGACAAGGCATATTCCCAGAATCTTTCGTACCCGCCATCTCAATCGCTTAGCTGACTCTAAACGAGCCAGCAATAAATAGTGAACACTGTCGCCTTTTTATACTGTAATAAATAAGTCATTATAATTATGTAATAACTATGATAAACATGTAAATTTGTAAATATGTGAAACTGCAAATAAATCTACTGCCAAAACTTTGGTTGACAAATTTAAACATGTTGATGACGCGTTCTAGTTTTTGTTCTGGTTTTCCTCTTGTTTGTAAACAGACCGCTGTCACAACATTGGTGACCTCAGCGCACTGAATCAGCTGATTGCATGGGTACGGTCATGTTGATGCTATTTTTACCGCCCGGGAACGCAGTACCACGGGAAGGTACTGTTCTCTCATGTGTCTGTCTGTTCGCAAAAGTAAAAATTTTAGTGACATGGTGCTCTGTTTCACTGGCCCCATGTTCTTTCCGGGGGGGGGGGCTGCACCATCTCTATCCCATAATACTTCAACTGGTCCCATGTCCTTTCCCAGGGGGGAAGGTACCCTGTACAGCTCAGGGGGTACCCCAGGGTCAGGACGGGGTTCCCCCAGTACCCCCAGGCCATGTCCAGGTCAGGATGATGGGGTGATTTGCTCAGGTCAGACTGGGGTACCCCCTGGCAAGGTCACATTGGGGTAAACCCCAGTCAAGTCCAGATGGGGGTGAAATACTTCAGGGGGTAGGATGGAATGGGGTACCCCCCCAGCCAGGTCACATTAATACCACCCCAGTCAGGTCAAGTTGGGGTACCCCCCCCCCAGGACAGAACAGCAGAGGGTGCACTTGCAGGGTGGCCACAGCACAGGGATTTTGGTTCTTACTTTTTCCAGACAGGGAATACATCGGGAATTTTGTTGTAACACAGGGAAACTTTGTGAGAGACATGGAAAATATTTATGCATATATTCATTAATGCAGAAAGCCATTTTCTCTGAACATATTTCAAAACATTTTTACCTTAAACTGATTGTCATATTTAACATTTTTACCAATATATTTATTATCCTACTTTCTCTCTGTATGTTATTTATTACAAATATGAATTAAACTTATCCAGTTTTAAAACTAATTAAATTATTGTAATTTTAAATCTGTACATCCAACAATTTTTTAAAATATCATGATTCAAACATTTCAGCAACAAGTAGGAAAATGAGATTTTATCTGTCAAGTAGAATTTGTCAAGGCTTGGTGGTCTTGCTTATGGAATAGTGACCAAAACTGTACAACAAAACTCTTTGGGGTGATGAGTGTTCAGTGGCTAAGAGGGCTTAAGGGGGTGAGGGTTTAGTGACTTTGATATGATCTTTGTATGATATGATTACATGAAATTAAAGATGAAAATATTAACTTTGTAATATTTGCAACTCTTCTGATTTATCTCTAATAATTCACTACAAAAGTAAAAATTTTAGTGACATGGTACTCTGTGTTATGGAGGTTGTAAAACTCTCCCTTGTGGTGGTTAATTTAATCCAACATTTTACTACATAAATTTTTTCTTTAAAATGTTAGTGGTTCAATAAACAGTTATGTGGAAAATACTTTCTAATAGATCCAGTTTGTTCAACAGATAGGATGCCCACACATTGGCTTCCTTATTTTACAGTTTAGCACACAAAATCTTCCATTCAACCTCACAAAATAGTTACCACACATAACCCCTTACCAAATTTTAAACATGTGCTAGAAAACTATAATTGTAGGCCTGCTAAGTCATTTATTAATTAAAACCAACTATTAATTTTTGTGTTAAAAAGATGGGGAAAAATTTGTAACACAGAGAAAACACAAGGAATTATAATGTGGCCACTTTGACTTGCAACGCTGCGGGCGGTACGCCTCTTTTGATCACGCAGCAGGACTGTCTTGTCTGCTCTATTTTCATAGTATTTGAAAACAAACCCGCTGACTTTTCTACACTTGACCAGCTGATTTTGGTTAATTATATACGCATTTTCCAGTTGCAGGTCCAGGATTTTCCAGAGCAAAATAATTCAAGAAATTTAAGAGATCATACTTGGCGACGGTGGGCACCGTGGTACTGGTTATGTAACACCAGCATCAGCTGTTCAACTTGTTTCTAAATTATGTGATGTATTGTGTTTTACACAACTAGGACAAAATAGAATTACATACAATTTTCCACAAACTTGAAATTAAACTTGTTAAATTCTGAAACAAGAATTGTATCAAGAGGCACCATGGAGGCATACCCCTTCCTACTCCTAACCTGCAAACAAAATTTTCTTGATTTATACAGGTCCTTTTTTAAAATTTGGAAAATCATACATTGTCTCTCTTAAGAGGTAAATGGGTGTCTATCCTCATGGATGATAGTTCAGGGTAATGGTCCATTCAGATAGTGAGGTTGGTGGTAACAGTCCATTTACATGTGTGTATGCTTTTATTCAAAAAAATTTTGGAGGAAATAAGCCCTTTTTGTGGAGTTACTAGCACCCCTATTTTGGCCTTCTAGGGATGTCTTTTCTTCTTGGCTTCAAAGTTGGTACTGATCCCTGGCTTGTATCCCCTACATGCTGAGACCTGCAATTGCATTGACCATTTGAGTTTTTACTTTGTGATAGATTAGTAACAATTTTGTTAACAATTCAAACTAGTGGTACTTGGTCAATCCTAATAAAAAGTGAATTCACTATGGCTACAAATTTAACATGCTGACCACTATACAGTCAGCAGGTGTTGCACCAGAGGTGAATCTGAGGATCACACAGGCAAAAAAGCATGCAAGTGAGGGATCCACCCTGGCTCAAAACCCAGGGCAGACGTCATCAGGAACAGAAACAGGGGTGTGAATGGTCGAACAGAAAAGACTTGAATTTTTTTTAATCAATGATCAAAGCTTTATTCTTTTGACAAAGTACTTAAATACATTATGGATTCACCATTAAAAATTTTATTTCTTAAAAGTATTTACAATCATAAATATTTGAGTTTCTGACATTTATTTCTGACACAAAAAAGGTACAAAGACGCCATGACGTCAACACAAGATTATACAACAATATAAATAAAATATTACAGTAACATACTCCTCTTGTTGAACTTTAGCATTTGCAGTTTCAAAAATTGATAAGAAATTTCAAACCTCTATACAGACAGCAGGTGTCGCACCAGAGGTGAATCTGTGGAAAAGCGTACAGGCAAGAAACTGTGTAAGCGAGGAATCCACCCTGGCTTTGAAACCTAGGGCAGACATCGCCAAAAAACGGGTATCAATGGCCCCATAAAAGGGACTTATGTTCCCCCGCCCCCCACCCAAAAAAAAAGAAAAAAAGAAATTTCAAAAAAAAGAGAAAAGGAAATTTTGACAGGTCATTCAATGGTAAATTTAAGCCTTGTTCACACGCACCGAGATCGAAATTCGATTTTAGCATTGTGTCCATGGTCGCGAACCCATTCTGCCTGTCAGCACTTGACACACTTGAGTTTTCCCGATTTTAAATTAGAACATTCATCTAATTCAACTAATTAGACAAAAAATTCAAATAAAAAATTTCTTTTTTTGAGATTTGAGCCTCAGATGTGCTGATCACCAGTCAGGCTTGCTAACCATTACACCAAAAAGTTAAAAGTGAGTGAGGGACACAGAAAATCTTGCAAAAACCTTGTCATGCTTAACTGGCTCTGGTTGAATTTAGCATATATCTAATCTAATACAATATCAGGAAAACACGAATATGACAATTTTTACAGTATGTGTGAACAAAGGATAAGCACTCAACAAGTAATCCAATGGCATTTCACACAGCGAGGGGGCGCAACAGTGACCTCCCCTTGTCTAAGCACATTATTTCTAAATACACCCCATAGGAAGATCTATCAATTCTGACTCGTCCATAATTAGTTTCTTCATGGTTGTTATATACGTACACATATATGATAAAATTTTTAGCCATTCTTCAGACAAAAAAATCTAAAAGAACTATGAAAAAGAACTTTTAAAACTGTTTACAAATCAGTCAGAATTTATAGGTCTCCCTGCTGGGTGCAATAAGGTTTTATTTTTATCTACATAGTCTTTGCATAATCTCTGAATACTGGTTGCTGTGCCTCTCTTGCGTCTATTGACGTTATTTTAATTGGGAATTGTCATAGTCTATGACGTCATCACATTCAGTGAAGTATGTTGTGACGTCATCTTCGACTTGTGGTGGTAGTTGTTTTTTGTGACGTCATATAAATTAGTGGTAGTCGAAGCATTCTGACGTCAGTTCCTGGTTTTCAGCGTGGCGTTCTAACACAACAGACGCTGCGTCATCACGTCCCATTTCCTGTAGTGCACGCACCAACAAATCAACCTGTGAATAAAACAATCAAGGAATTACACACCACTGGCTCCTTTCTACGTTACACAATGACGTTCTGATATAATGACGTCATGGCGGCATTCCGTGTGAACACATTCCCATCAAGTAGGCCTACTTGTCATAAAACTGCCAATGCATGTTCCCAAAATGCTCTGCCCCTTACTTACTCACTAAGCTGACTCTAAACCAGCCAGGAATGAAAAGCCAGTCCCTGTTCTGCATAAAACTGAATTAAGACACTGATTTAAACCAACTTCTGGACAAGACCTGACCTCGCCAATGAAATTTTAGTGTCCAATCTCTCTATTGTAAGTTATAAATCCCATGGACAACTCTGAATTTTCCAATGTAAATTCAGTCTGCAAGCCCTCTTTTGTGAAACATTGATAAATTCACTTGTCTCTCATTGTATTTGCTGACCTTTCGTTTTCATAGCTTTAACGTCTTCACCCTACCAATGTTAGTTTCAGTCTGCAAGTTCTCTTTTGTAAACTCACATGTCTGTCCTTGTATTTGCTGGTCTTTGGTTTCCACAGAATCAGAACCTTGACCTTGCAAATGTAATCTAAGTGCACAAGCTCTCTTTTATAAATCAGTGTTTAGACTCACCTGTCTGTCCTTGTATTTGCTGGTCCTGCGTTTCCATAGCATCAGCACCTTGTAGGTAATGTCCACCAGTGACTGACCCTTGGCGAGGGCATCAAAGCCCATCCCCGTGATAGTTGAGTCGTTTAAATCTAGGTATATGGCTAGTGTGAGTCCCTGCTCTACTTCCCGAGCCAGGTGAACCAGGCTACGTCCTGACAACACACGTGACTCCCTGGAGACTGAAGATGTAAGGTTATGTAAGATATGCATTTTGCCACTGAATCTGAAGTATATTGTCAGTTTGAAAGAAGTTAAATGACGTCATGCTGTGATGTCGTATTTGACACTTGCATTTGTGACCATTTCCTCTACATTTATTATTGAAGAGAGACAACCACAGACAGACAGACAGACATGCACACATTACCTCTTCTTGGAGATCTAGTAGGCGTCGTCAACCTCAACCAAGACGCAGTAGTCTGGGGAGGCCTCACTTCCTGTTTCTTAGGTGACGGAGGAGGACTAGGTGGCGCTTCTATCACCACTTCCGGTTCGACGGGACAGACCTCTGGTACAGGTTCCGGTTCCGGTTCCACATAGTAGTAATCGGTTACAGCCTCGTGTTCGATCTTCACCTCAAACGTTCTGAGACACGTTGGCGTGTTTGTCGTCTCGCCAAGGCTAAGTAACTGAACGGAAAATGTAACGTATTTTAACGTTAATTTCATGACGTAAAGTATGAACCAAATGTTCATTCAAAGACGTAGTTTCTTTCGTCAAAGCCAACGGAAAAGATAACGAGCCGTATAATTCGTAACGGAGTGTAAACTGAACGTAAAGTTAACCTGATGTAAATGTCAACGTTAGAAACTCTTAAGTTAAATCTACCTTCAGTACTGCTTTGGCTGATCGTTTTTCCCCCAGTCCCTTCCGAGGAGCCTGATAGCCCCAATAAAGTAGTCATCCGCCGGAACTGGAGAAACCGGAAGCAGACGCAGCCGGAAGAGAAGAAGGAACGCACTGACATTGACATTTTAAATGGCTCACAATTTGATCTTGAAATTTCAGGTAAGAAATGTACTAATTGACCTTGTTGTCTGAGCGTCTTTGACCTCTCTCTTTTGAGGTAAAAAAATCCAAAATTATAATTTATGTCACTAGATTTGACCTTGTCTTTTCAGGTGACCTTGAGGTGGTATCTGATGATCTTGGACGAGGATTCCTAGGTTTACACTACCATGACCTACTTAAAGAGAACTACCGGAAGTTCCAGGTGAAACCACTTCCGGAACTAGTATTTCTGGTTGAGTGATGCGCCGGAAGCCTTGTTGCAGTCTTCTGTTGATTGTATCTTCTCGCGCTGAGTTAGGCACTACATCGAACCATAGGGTCCAGATCTGGAAGCCATTGAAATGTTTACTAGAATAGAGAGCTTGCACATTGAAATTCTACCAGGATTTACCAACCAGAGATTGCAGACTGATAATTTAGGTTCAGAGGTGTGCAGAGAACGAAAAAACATTTCTCATCCCTTAAAAAAAAAGATTGTACCTTTTCTTGCAAATGAATAAAAGGAAGCACGTCGCCTCTCTTCACCCTCTGCTCTCTGTCTATGTGCTTAAAAGCTTCTTTCAATCTCTTTCTTCTAGATGGTTTGGCCAACGCTATACAGAACCTGAAATGGAGTGAGGGATCCAGTTACGACCAGTAGAAATGCAACAATTAGCTAGACAAGCAGACATACAGACATAAATGAAGAAAACTAACAGATAAATACACAAAAAAGACATCGGTTGGGGAGGGGGGAATCAGCGTAGTGGATCACGGGTAAACTGTAAAAATACAAAAATTAGAATTTCTCTTTTAATACTTTCACAACAGTTTTTAAAATATGCCAATACACTGGAGGTTTTGATTCATCAGTTTACCCACAAACTTTGCCACATGGGGTTTTCAGATAGCAACTTGCCCATTCTTCTAAACTTTTGAAAACTAGTTTTGTCAATGAACTTGAATTAACTTCATTCAAGTTTTCTGCAATCAAACAGTTTTTTAAAGTTTAAAAGAATTGGCAAAGTTTGTGGACAAACTGATGAATCAAAACGTCTAGCATATGGGCATATTTTAAAAACAGTTGTGAAAGTCCTGAAAGAGAATTTTTAATTTTTGTGTTTTTCTTAAAACTTGATTCAAGTTCATTAGTTTACATGCGCTAATCCTCCCTGGACATGGGGACACAGATGATATATAGACAAACAAGTATAATCTCAGCAACCGAGTAATACACAGACGAATAGATAAACAAAGACAAAAGTGATGGACCGACAGACAGATATACACAGGCAGAGAAAGACAAAGGCAAACATATAAAGACACAGAGACACAGGCAGATTGGCACACAGACAGACCTACAGACAGACAGATGAATCTGAAGAAATCACATACAGACAAACAAATAGACAGTAAAACACATCCAAAGACAGATAAGGACAGGCTAAAAATGGCGAAGACGCCACCAGTCTCACCTGGACAGGTACTTAGTATCAAAGGAGACGCTGTTCTTGTTGAACTTGTAGTTTGTTTCCAGACACATCCATCCGTCTGGCGTCTGCGTCATCACCGCGAGATCCTCCACGTCGAACCCCTCGTCTAGTTCCGCCGGAAGCGGAAGTTTAACCGTGATGAACCTCCGGAACTCCTACAATCAACAGTGAGAAGTCCTACAATCAACCAATGAACAGTGAGAAGTTCTACAATCAACCAATCAACAGTGAGAACTCCTACAATCAACCAATCAACAGTGAGAACTCCTACAATCAACCAATCAACAATGAGAAGTCCTACAATCAACCAATCAACAGTGAGAAGTCATACAATCAACCAATAAACAGTGAGAAGTCCTACAATAAACCAGTCAACAGTAAGAAGTCCTGCAATCAACCAATCAACAGTGAGAAGTCATACAATAAACCAATCAACAGTGAGAAGTCCTACAATCAACCAATCAACAGCGAGAAGTCATACAATCAACCAATCAACAGTGAGAAGTCCTACAATCAACCAATCAACAGTAAGAAGTCCTGCAATCAACCAAGCAACAGTAAGAAGTCCTGCAATCAACCAATCAACAGTGAGAAGTCATACAATAAACCAATCAACCAATCAACAGTGAGAAGTCATACAATAAGCCAATCAACAGTGAAAAGTCATACAATAAACTAATCAACAGTGAGAAGTCATACAATCAACCAATCACATTTCGGTACAACCCTGGTCAATATATTTCGTCTTCTGGGTCAAAACTCGCCTTATATGTACAAAGTAGTATCTTTCAGATGTCACAGACAATGATCAATTGTGATGTAGACTAGGTTATAAGAATGGATACTCTGAGTAATATCTCATGATTATGAACAGATGTGATGTAGACAAGATTATAAGACTCACCTTGGTACATTAGGAAGTATCTTATAGATATCAGAGGTTCATATAGACTAGGTTATAAGACTCACCTTGGATACACTAGGTAATATCTCGTAGATATCAGAGGCAATGATCAGGTCTGACATCTCCTGCGGGAAGTCCTGTCTCAAAGCTGGAAGATTTTCTCTGTTCAGAGCGATAATCTATAACAGAAAAGCAAAACAAACATTAGAATTTAGAGCTGATATTTCTTTCGCAGAATTTTTTTATATGCGAATAACTTTAATTTTAAGCTGTTCAAATTCTACCTGGTACAGTAAAGTAATACACGCTCACACACACGCGCACATGTACACACACGCTTGTACACACACACATACACACACGCACACACACGTACCTCTAGTGTTCTAGTTTGGTCCAGCCCCCACACACACAAGCATGCACACACACACACACACACACACACACAAAACACACACACAAACACACAAATGCACACATGCACACACACACACACACATACACAGGCACACACACACGCACACATGTACACACACACACACACACACATACACACACACACACACACACACACACACACACACACACAGACTCACACACACACACACACACACACACCCACACACACTCACCCTGAGTTCGCATGTTAGATCTATATCCGTAGCTTTCTTGGGGAGACGGACGGAGATCTGGCGGTGAAGTCTCGCGGAGTAGAGGCAGCCTTGCACTGGGAAATCGAACCGTTCCACCCGGGGGACACACACGGCGACATAGATACCCGGGGATTCCGTACCGAACTGTAGGAAGTCTCCTTTGTCCTGAAAAGATAATACAAGGTTTTAAGTAGGATCTAGAATTGAATTGGCTGATTTAAGAGGGCGCCCCTATAGGGACGCGCGCCCCCCACTCGGTCCAACTTCTTTGATTTCCATGCAGTTTTCAGAAAAAAAATTGGCCAAATAATAGGTTGGCTGCCCCAACTTGGGGGTTGGGCACCCACCCCGTCTGGGAAATCCTGGATCCGCCACTGAATTGGACTTCCACTGCTCACTTTTGCAAGAGCCATAAAGATACAAATTCCAGCAAGGATCAATAATATTAAATGACCCTCACCTTTAAAACTGTAATTGTGATAATTCTTAAAGTTTGCATTTTATTTCAGTCAGATCTGACAGATCTAGAGGTGGATTTCTACTCCTTGCTATTGTAAATGTTAATTATTTAATAAAAAGAAACTATACACAGCCAGCAAGTATTGGAAATATTAAATAACCCTTACATTTAAATTCTAAATTGTGACAATTCTTAAAAATTGCGTTCTATTTCTGTCAGATCTGATGGATATGCTTAAAACCCCGACTGAAATGTCCTACTCACGCTGTATTGAAAGTTGCATGTATTCCAGTGCTCATCTTCCACCATCTTCTGGTACAAAATCACATCACAAATCTCTTGGTTCACTGAGAAAATAATACAGGTTGGGCACGGTTAAATCGAAGTCTTTCGTCGGCAAGGTTTTACTTCGAATTAAGTGGAAATTCGAAC
>JBCAUG010017057.1:0-10861 GCA_038406175.1 Haplosyllis leylae
TAGTACGAATTTCCGCTTAATTCGAAGGAAAAACTGGCCGCGGAATCATTTCGAATTAACCGTGCCTAACCTGTATATTCGAAGTGTTCACATCTATGATAAATTGTGGGCTTAAACATTTTCATATTCAAGAAACAAAATTTATTGAAAATAATGAATCCATTAACCAATGGAAACCAACAATGCGAAAAATGCTGGAAACAAGGCAAATCAAAAAGATTAATTTTATCAAAGTTTCAGAGTTTCCAAAGAGCAAGCGTTCCATAGTTTATTGGAGACACTTTCAAAAACAAATTCACTGAAATAGAACATAACATTTCAAAGCTTTGCATTCTGCAGAATATAAATACTGAACACACACGGATGTGGCAGCAATCATGTGTGTTACAAATTGTGCAGAACTCATCGATCGTGACTTTTATGGAGACTAGATTCTCAAAGTATCTTTCTCAAACAGAGGTAATGAACATAAGAACCCCTTTAATAATTCGGTTTTTGATGTCCGAATTGCTTAATCACATTTGTATAAATAAATAAATGTAGACATAAATAACTAAAAGTTGGAATGTGAAAATTCCTGCCTTTGAACTGGTTGTATCTTAAGTATTATTTACAAAAGAGTAGTATCATACATCGCGTTGCAACTTTCTTGGTGGTATATGGTACTAGTTAATCACGTGATTCCGTTTCTCGTTCCGGAATGTTTTATAGCAATAAAGATTTTGCGTATTTACAAGTGAAATTAGAATAAATATAAATTACAAACTAGCTTTCATCTAACACTATAAAATTTTAAAAAAAACTAGAAGCAAACCTAAACTGATACAACAATATCATCATGCAAAAATAACTAGAATAGCGTAACTGTTCGCAACAGACAACTGTTAGAATGTCTATTTACTGCGGTCCTTTATGTTCAACATCTGGCATAAAAATACCCAAAGCTCTAACTAAAACCTGTGCAAAAAGGTAATAAAACAGATGTGACCAATGTACAAAAAATAGTTTTAATTCGAAATAATTTATAGGAATCCAGAAGATAAAATTGATCCTAATCATCTTTAATAATTCAAATCACGTGGCAATTATTTCATCACTCATCATGACGTTTATACCCGTTTTGAGTACAAATTCATAAGTGAAGCAAATAAAATGCAATCGCTGTTAATAACTGCAAAACTTTGTAATGACTGGAGAGAAATTAAGATTCATTAGTCACATAAAATATATATATATTACAATAACAAAATAAAAAATAGGACAAGCATTGAGGCAAGATCGTGTTCAAGGCCCTTTTGGGGCTTTCTGAGATCAGCGATATTGTTTGACTCTTGAAAACATTTTTTGGTTTTAGAAAAATATTATGCACCGATAGACATATTTACATGCGAGCAAAAGCACAACAGCCAATTCGTGAGTATCAAAACATCGGTCATTTCAAAAACTTTGATTTATACTAGCAGCAGGAATTATCTCCACTATAGTTAGCAACCTTGCTGTACATTGTTTTATTCTTTTCCTGTAAAATTCGAATGCAATGACAAGGAAATTGAAACATCGCTCATATCTTTTATTATATAATCTGAATAATAATTAGAGTATGTACACCTTCAAAATGTTTCAGAAATGATGAATATACAAATACTGATACTTATTAGAATGTCCTGTAAGTATTACAAATATGACTTAGAATTGTTTGAATACTTCACAGCATGAATTGAGTATATTATGCTGAGTTCAAACCTTCTCAATAAAATGAAAAAAATAATACAAATTAAAATTTTTAAGCAGCAGTACAGGTTGATATATTTCAAATATATTTGGGTCGTTTATCCCATTCAAGCAATCCTCCCGTTGCATCCGGAAAAGGGCGCTTAAAAGCAGCCCTCATAGCCAGTGGATTTTGCTGAATTTGGGAAATACCGCTTGCGGCAGCAGTCGGATTGGCAGTCGGCACTGTGCTCATCAGCTGGTAGCCTGGAGGAAGTCCGAGGTGGGCTTGATTTGTGTATGTTGATACCGGTAAAGTGGGCATTGTGGGCATTAAGCTGGTGGGTACAGTCACTACAGGTGGGACACTACCAGTCGGTAGACCAGTGGGAAGACCTGAAGCCGCACCCACACGTCCTGGGGCTGCAGTGAATGACTGAAGTGCCGCAGCCTGTTGAAGACCGGCCAACTGATATTGCCCGATGAAAGGATCAATTGTCAAGGGGTTCTTCCTGGATGCGAGAATATTTTGAGCGGCCATGTTACCACCACTCATTGCAGATAGTTGAGTCTGGGCTTGACCAGGCGCTAGGGCGGTCAGAGGGGCTCCCTTCAGTGCTGCTTCTGGCAGTTGTAGCCCGACTCTTTGCGAGACAAGTGCTCCAGGTTGAATCGATGGGTTTGGAGTTGGTGGCAACGGTGTCATCGCTGTCAGTAAGCCGTCTGTTGACGCAGGTCTTGCATTCAGGGCAATGCTAGCAGGAACAGGCAGGACAGGTGGTGTAGCCGAAGCCACGGGAGGCGACGGCAACAAACCGTCGCCTTTGGTTGTGGCTCCAGAAATAATTCCAGGTCTCACTTTTTGCTCAGCTTCAAGTCTCGCATTTATTTGACTGATAATAGCTTTTAACTGGGGATTGGTATCTACCCCAGGAATCTCAGGCGCAGGTCGTCCCACCAGCGTCATGCCTGGGAATCCATTTATATGCCCGTTGATAACAGTAGGGATGGTTACAGAGCCATTTGCAACGGGATGACTTGGAATAGGTGGACTTTGTGGTCCCGGTGCCACCTGCAACCCTCCTGGAGATCCTGCTGAACTAGAAGGACTGGGACTACCCGTTATAATTGACGGTCCTTGAAGGTGCCCTGCACTAGGTGAGGTTGGTGTAGCAGGAGTACCATTTTTACCAGCAGAATTTTTTGTAGCATCAGCCTTTGCATTAATAGCCTTAATGATTTCTTGTAGTCGCGGGTTCCCCGCTAGTTTTTCCTTGGCGGTAGGCTTAGCATCAACCAATGGAACATACACTCCATTTTCGGTGTACGTCACGACTGCGTAAGGAAAGACCTGCCTTGGTCTTGTACTTGGTTGCAACAGTTTGTTAATCTCATAACAATAAATCTGAAATAATCAGAATTTCAACTCATTCTTACCAAAACGGTCGACATATAGTAGGTTTACTGCGTTAGTATCTCCATGAGCCAATAACAAGAAATAGTTCATCGGTGGTACTACGTTCGTACTGTTCTCGTTTTTACTTATTTAATCATGGCACTGTACACTGTATTCGTAAATGGATCGATAAATCTCATAAATTATTGTATTTGAAAGGTTTTTACTTGCCTGAGAAGCACCAGAAGATTAAAGTAGGAAACTTGGAAGACAGAAGTGCAGAATTATTGGACAGATATCGAATTCTGCAAGAGGTTTCACCTAGAGCCTTGACTAGCATAACAAACATACCTGTGATCTATCGTATTGAGTCTGCAATGGATCTGATAGCGTTGGTGGAAGTGCTGATACGTGGCAGTCGTAGCCTTGTGTGGGTTCTATAAACTCTGAAGCTGATGCTGGCCTTGGAATAGCTGTTGTCTGTCTGCCTGTGACACACTGAAATGAAATTGGGTATAAAATGTATTTGTGTTAAATAGTCCTTAATTTCACAAACGGAACATTGCCTTGTCATTTAATCGTTAGAATCGGTAATTGGACTATAAGAACTTTATGTCGCCACACGTTGTGAAATTGGTAAATGTGATGTGTGCGAAGTGTTTTCTGAGCCTGGGGTTACATTTTGGTTAAGAGCCTGAAGCTGAGGTTTTCGGCAGCTGGGAACTGGATACGGAATAATTTGCTCAGAATCACCTGAAGCACATTTCTGTGTTAAGATCATTGCCATCCCACGAAATTTCTGACTTAGGGGTGGGTTCTAAATGGTAGTGGCTGTCTAGGGAAAGGTGGCGTCTATGGGTGCCAGCGTCAAGGGATGGTGGGAGTCTAGGTGTGGTAATATAATTGGTGACCAAGTCTGCCAATCTTGGATTTTGATGGATTGCAATACACTAAAACAGTCTGTAAAGTTTCCATCTAAAAGAATTGAAATGTCAAATTTTGGACTCATGTCACCACATTTATCTTTGGAGGACTTGAAAATAAAGATATGGCGCGTTCGTGCGGGTCAAGTCTGCTGGTTTTGGATATCAATGAATCAGAACTTAACAAAATAGTCCATAATCTTTGATTTCAATTGATCAGGATACATCAAATCAGTCTATTATAATTTTAAATTGTCTGGAATATAAAAATGTTGCCACCTCAAGATGTCTGCGATCTGTAACCGAGGCAAGAGATATAAATACAATGTACTCATTTTAATTCCCCACACTATTCACACCTACAAATGGATAAAATATAGATGAAATTAGGTGTTTGGGTGTTTTCCACTGTTTGAAGGTATCATGTGATTTATACCTTAATATTTCTGGGATTTTTTATACAGTGGAAAGGGTTTATTCACGTAAAATCATATCTTACTTATAGTGATATAACACAATGTCATTAAGCAGTCCTGTGATATCACAAAAAAAGAAAAGGAGGCCAGTGACTCTGTATTTTTAGAATTTTGGGTATTTGTTCTAAATATTTGACAGTATGGCAAAGTTCATATCATTAAGATCTACAGCTGCAGTTTCCCAACAATGTTATCTGGGTCTAGTTACATTCAATAAGGACAGGTCGCCATTTAATGGCTGCTGTTGTCTAAAACGCATGCTAAAAATGTTCGCTGAATTTTAAGTGGGAAAGCACGCCAGTTTTTCATTGCTTTGTCAAACTGAATTTTAATCCCAAAGTTCTTTATTTCATTAATTTTTTCTTTTATTTTTTCCAAAGCAGTGGAGGTCATGACCTGTCTTTGAATAACTTGATAAGGCTTCACTGTCTTGTCACCTGCGATAAAAAAAAAAATTCCCTCGGAAAATCATCACATCAGCCTTTGGGCAAAGATATCAATTTTTAATATTCCACTTTCTTAACTAAAATGTTCCTGTTCTGTAGTAGAAAAACCTTCAGGTTATAAAAAATTTCAGTATCGCTGGAAATGTCACTGAGAAATATATTATTTACCTGAACTATTCACGCAAACTAGCAAGATATCAAAGATCAACAACGGATCATGAAGGTAAACAGTAAATTGTCTGCACTGGTGTAACAGTCAAAGTACTTTTGTTTTTCGGTAAATTCTGTTGTTTTTCGGTAAATTCTGATCACACCTTATTTAGCAGCCTTTCCTTTCTAATTATCAAGGGAGAAGGAAACTGCAGCAGCACCACTGTGGATAATTGACCATATCATCATGATGTATTGCGTCATTTAAAACTAAAAGCGGAAACATTTCCGAAAGGTCACTGGACAAGGTACATTTGTAAGAAATGCTACAATGGGATCTGCCGTTTAAACGTGACGGTAACCAACAGGTATACAGCTTAGTCTCCGCAATAGGTTCCGGAAGGGGGGGGGGTGATCAGTCGGTCTGTGTTTCCAATTTTTGTTTGCGAGTCTAAACCTGACAAAATCTCAAAGTCCAATATTGGGGGTGGGTTTCCAATTTTTGTTTGTGAGTCTAAAACTGGCAAAATTGAGGGGAGGAGGGTGGGTGATTTTTTTTTTTTCAACTTTTTTTCTAAGTGCAAAAACTGGCAAATTCATTCTTCAAGTCCCATATTTTTAGGGGCTGGGTTGGTTTTTCCAACATTGTTAATGAGTCTAAAAAACCATAAAACCCAAATCTGATTGGGAGGGGGTCAGCTTTTCCCAACTTTTGTTTCTGAGTCCAAAAAAAAAAAAAACCCCCTCTAAATCACAATTTCGATTGGGGCGGGGGGATTAGTGATGTTTTTTCTGTGAGACATCTAGTTGCTTTTTAGGGTGAACTACCAAAATTTGACATTTTTCTCCTACAACTCGTGGCTGTGTGCATCACAGATAGTCTCCCTGCAAAGACTAATACGTCGATTGTACCTTGACACGGACAACATTTATTTTGGAAGAAAATAGCCTTTTTAATGCCACAGGACTGGACGTTAAACTTGTAAGTTAACATATTTTTGAAAAAATAGTGAAATAACCAAAAACTAACAAACATGACTTGCATTTTCACAATCATTTCGCCAAATTAGTTAAATATCATTCGAAATTGTTGATTGTGTCATTATCCCCCGAAACAAAGATATGCGTCTTAAATATTTTCCAAAAAAAAAGGCTAACTTTTTAAGCCCAGACAAGTCTTTCGTTCCATTTGAATACTACCCGTGTAAAGGTGAGCAAAAACCCCAAGATGAAAATGCCATGAATGCAAGTTTACAAGTTTGACATTTTCCCAGTGTAAATTCATCTTTGTAAAGTTTCATTTCTAATGAATTTTAATTTAAAGCACCCTCACATTTAACCTCGTTCTCTTAACAGCATTATTACATTAGCACCATTAATTGCCTGATCTGATATTCCCACTTGCCGAAAGAATTATGTACCATTCTCAGCAAGCAGCGCAAAGCCACCATAATGCAAATTCTTGCATGCTCCCTAAACATACCTAATCTCCAAGAAAGGAGCCAGGTACACGGGAAAGCTTTCAGAAGAAGCGCACATTATCATCAAAGCATGTACCGATATAGATTTAACAACCTCGGTTAATTAGTCCATGTATTTTCTGATACGGAATGCAGTTGAGTTGGTTCAATCATTTTAGTTACGTTGACCAGCCTTTCCTTCAAAAAACAGAGTTTTTTAAATCTATAAAAAACGCAACTTAGTACAACTATTGGTTTCTTCATTTACAAAAAGGTGTATGTTTCGGGAATATCGATTTCTGAATGTACAACTTCCTTTAAACTTTTGCGACGTTTATTTTCAAAATGTTCGTGCGAAAGAAACTCATCTAATTATTCCATGCTTAACCCAGCTAAACTAATACCACTCTGCGAAAAAGGCCCTTGTGCTGAAATTGAATAATGTGCCATTGTCTGGTGGATACGCCAGGTTAGCAGGTCTTCCAGCAATTTAAAGTTCCACCTTCACTTACATCGTAGCACGTCTAGATTCAAGCATGATAAATATAATGTTCGCACTTTTACAGCTTAGTGCCAGCTAAAGGCACATTTTAAGAGTACGTGTACTATGTAGTGTCTACGGAACAAAATGGTGTTCATAATTTTAAGTATGAATGTTAGTATTTTAAAAAATTCAACTCCCATTCCGTTCAGAAATGCCAATATATCAGGGGTACATATCTAAAAGCTTCTAGAGTTTCAACAAACTAAGTTGCAACCTGTCAAGTGTTTCTAACTTGCGGATTCAACCATCTGAATGATCTCTTTCTGCTTGTCGACAGTCTGTTTTGGAACTCTTATCCGTGACTCTCAATTTATTAACATTGGCTTAGCTGATTCACTTGAATGTCAACTTAGAGCGAAGTATGAAGCAGTTTGATGCATACCTTACAAACGAGTATTCTGACGACCTGAGTAGATGCATGTTTAATAAGTGCATGTTGAATGGCAATATCCGCATTTCTGCATACATATATTCCTAATCGACTGTATCCCAATGCATTATACTCAGAATCGTGAGTCTGCATTCCAACAGCGCACACAGTTTCGAGGGCAGCAACATTGTTCTCCACCACGAAAGTCCACAATTCTTCAAGTTCACTTCCCTTTCGACCTCTTATAAGCAAATCTTGCTTCTTTTCTGGAAAGAAGATCAGGATAAACATTAAACTTGTAAAATATCCGATAAATTCGTAAACAAGGTAACATTCCTACTGGTACCGCAGCAAGCTATCATGTTGTTCAGGGCACCGATGCCATTTCTTTTTCTTCTATCGTCCAATTTAATTTCCATTAGGCATCTGGTACATTTGTAACTGTGGCCACAAGTGCTTGCGAGTTCGAAAAATATAGCTTTCATACTTATGTCTTTTTATCTGTTTGCATAAGTGGTAGAATCTTGCTGTAATCGGTCCCCTTACTCTCACTATTCAGACATTACTGGACTTTTTTCTCCAAACAGAACAACAGGTTTGCAAGATCAAATGTGTACTTAATTGCTTCATATTTTATTATTGTTTTCTTTTTCCACACATTACGCTGGATGGTCTCTGGACAACATCTGGAGTGCAATACTTGCGACCATTCGAGTGTTCACTTGTAAAAGAAACGGGAATTAGTTCGCTCACCTTCAAATTCTGTCTCGAGATGTTTATTCTTGACGAGTTCAATACGATATGGTTTCCATTTGCTTTCGAAATTAGTATCTAGAAAGGTGTCTTCTACAATGTTAAGGACCCCTACTGCATCGTCCGAGTCTACTTTTACTTCCTCCAGATAATCTGCAACATCATCGCACACTGCAATACTCATATCTCATTGTACATTAGTGAATTGCATAATAATATTGCTGCAAAAAGACATCTTGGGTTAAGTTTACATATTTTTTCTTAGTTTGCACTGAATAATATTCTGTTGGATTGGAGTTCCTTTCTCTAAAGAAACTCAATTTGTGTGCAAGGTAGAAAAAATAAGTTGTTAGTCGATTTTCTATACCAAGAAATGAGTATTTAATTAAATGGAACCAAGGTGTCGAGTCATGAACAAACCTTTCTCGACCACTTGACCAAATTTCAATGAGGTGCTGAGGGTTCGTGCCTGAGGTAATTGATATTTTACCTTTCTCCAAATTTGTAAAAGGAAATGATAAAACAAAAAATACAATGAAACAACTAGGATCCTGGATGTGGTTTTGTGCTGATGATATAAATATGGAGATACTCGTATGCTTGGCGAGGCAATTCTACACTTATCAACATAAACAAACTTTTAATATTAGGTTTAGAACAAAAGAAAAAGCCATAACGTGTTACCACAGTAATCGAACACTTTGTTAGAGGCTGTAAATTACGTAAATATATTTAATTCACATTGATTAATTATTATTAATTGGAAAAGAAATATGTACAAACAAAATATTAGCTTTTTACGTATGACTTAAATACGTGGAAATAGATAATACTTGTACTTTAACCATGAAATGAGTCAGTGAGGCCACATCTAAACTAATGAAGTGTTTAGATTTACCCTCACTTTGAAAATATTGAAAAATTATACAATAACAGCAAGACAATTTCCAATGAACTTACTCTAGCTAGCACAACAAGAAGAATAACAAGAACATTGAAAAGTTGCATTTGCACACACGATGCGAACAAATAGCACATGCACGCGAGTCTCGGTTGTATTCAAGGTCTCTTTCTGCAAAGTGCCTCCTTAAATGCCTGAATCCATTTTTTCCAAGACATTTTTAAAAGATGGGCATTTGCATATTAAGGGTTTTTTGTGATAAATTATTTAAAGTTATATGGCAAGCTGGAAAAGGCTTCAACTTGAACTTGTGAACAGCCATATTTGATCGTTAATAGGCGTAGTTAGATGTGTAGTAAATACGAGAACGAAAACCCCATTCCCTTACTTGATAATTCCCCACGAGGTGCTTCATTATCACCAGTGTGTGATCAAGGCCAGAGACAGCCTTCATCAGAGCTAATAGACTGTGACAGATCCTGTACTGAAAACCTAATATGGACAATGTTTGGTCATCTGCAAAGTAATCAACCTTCAATTTTGCACAACTCAATTACAGATCTCTATCTCTTACATCAAATCACAGCAGTATGAAAGACTACCTATAAATATTTTATTGCAAGCTTTACATGCAGGAAGCATGTAACCGGTCCAGAAGATGGAAACTACTATGACTACCTCCTGAAGTAAACGGTAACATTTCGATGTACAACTTGTCTGCAAACCTGATTCTACTACAATCTGCCTCTATCAAAGTCTAAGACCTCCATGAGAAGTTCACTTTTCTATATTAGGGAAGTGGGGCAGAGGCGTGGGCCTTGAGGCGGCATCCTGGACTCCATGGGATTTCGGCAAGACATTTTTCCTGCCCGTCGACATGCCAGATAGTCTCCGTGTGTAGGTAGACTAAATGAACTCTGTGGACCCTCCTGTTGAATTTTGGCAAAGAAACCCTTCTCTTTGAAGTTACACCCTCGACGACATAGTTAACTGAGACAAAATTGTGAGATTCAGTAGATTGCCATCGATGGTGGAGCTACTATTTCTTGGTTTTATCACACCCCACTTTACCCAGCCGCTGGATCCGCTACTGAGATTTTTTTTTCTGGAACCATTACACATGAAATGTTCTCGCAGCAATCCGGGAATACGAGGTCACTTTTACCAGTATCTTTCAGGATCAAATATCAGTAACTGATTTGGTCGCGAGGTGGGTGGGTACGAAACCATTTTAAAAAAACCTTTGGTCTCTATTTTTAAAATGGTTCCTTATTTTAATAATTGGTTTCATGATTAAAAAATTCATTACTTGTAAGACTTCAGAAGGTGTTGAGAGTTCCACAATGATCCCTATAAAACTCTGCCCGTTTTCTTTTACTGAAGTGTACGATACCACATTACATAGCATTTATATTCATGTACTTTATTTTGCCCAGTGCTGCGGAAGGAAAGAGAGTGCAGATTTAGTAATGCTACTTCCCAGAGGTGAGATCCAAGACCCACCGCGTGTTGGGATTCATTCAGCTAGGTCAACCCCTGTTCCCCGGTACAACGACAAACTAATACATCTTCCACGGAAAACTGTCCATACCTCCTTTTGTTTTAATCAAAGTAACACTGTAGCAGGGATGCCATTAGCACTGGACCGCTGGCCTGTGGCCACCTGATTTTGCCTCCGGGCCACCTACTTTTGGATTCTACTGGCCCGGACTGGCCACCTAATTTCAAAGCC
>JBCAUG010017068.1:0-10861 GCA_038406175.1 Haplosyllis leylae
CCGCCTCTGTTGCATCGTGAGTTGCGGACCTGCTGTGCGTCAACGTCGCGCGTCAAGAATGACGTCATGACGCAAAACACGACCAGAACGATGACCAGCTGCGTGCGCGACTCCATCTTATGCCGTCAACGTAAAAACGGAAACGTAACGAAAATTTCAACGTAACTTAACAATTTGCCTGCCGAATGAAAATGCGATTTATTTGCTTATTTAGCGTCTCATATATCACTCAATATAACTCAACATATTGGAATTCACTTTTGTTAAGTGTTGATTTTTTTTTGTCATATTTCATTATGAAGCGTCTTTGTGATTCTTGGCGCTTTAGGAATCAGAAGCTTTATTGACGAATCCAGGTGTCTGTTCTTTGTCGACAAAGTTTAATTTCACTGATTTTCAACGTCTTTCTCTGGTAATATTATACTCACCATTGTTTTCCTCGATGATATCTTCTAAGTTTACTGTAAATCTGTCGAATTACTCCGCCAACTTGTCTGACGTGGACATTTCTGAAACTTCAAACCAAACTTTAAATCAATACATGTGTCACAAATAAGATTATTCATACTTTCAACAAAGAAAAATGTTTAACTGTAGAAAAGAAATGTGACCATGATGCTGTCATTCGCGTGATCACCCTGTAGGAAGATCTATCAATTCTGTCTGGTTACACCCGCGTACGTAGTACGGCGGGAAGGTATTGTTTTCACAGGTGTCTGTCTGTCCACACATGGGGGGGGGGGAGTACACCATCTCCATCGCATAATACTTCCACTGGTCCCATGACCTTTCTTGGGGGAAGGGGTACCCAAGGTCAGGTGGTTGGGATATCCCCCCATCATGGTCAATTTGGGGTAACCTGCCCCCACCATGTCAGGTTGGCTCTTGCGTTCACACAGGACGACTTTCTTGTTCGTAAATTAGTTTTAAAATGGTTGTTCATGAGAATGTATTTTAGTCATCCTTCGGACGCAAAATTCTGACTGAACTAAAAGGGCATTTTTTCAAAGAGAACTATTATAAAACTATTTACGAACCAGTCAGAATTGATAGATCTTCCCATAGGGTGCCAATTGAAAAAAAAAGGACGAGACACTGGGAGAATCAACACTTTACACTCTACATTTTTTGGCAAACGGGGGAAAATGATAATTCCTACTCTTAATAATACTATGGGAAAAAAGTGAATACACTTATAACAGAATTACTCAATATGGAATGGAAGACATCTATTCTCTCAAATAATGACAATCTATTTATTTCCATTCCCTTTGCTCAGCCACATGAACTCATGTCAATTTTAGAGAGTCATAAATGTTTCTGTGGGTTCGCGCTCGTCATTTTCTCACGTGAGAGTGTACATTTTTAATCAGTTAAGAATTTCATTTAAGTCCCAATTTAATTGATAATCTTTTTCGAACATTTCTACTGAACAAGAAAGTACTCTGTGGCATAGCAGCTCTCGCTGTCGTGTCCGGGGGGTATCCCTGTCCTGGGGAGGGGGCCCTTTTGGGTATTACCTCTTTCCCTGGGGGGGGGGAGAAGGGTATCATTACTTATCTAATCACACGCCGCAATCACTTAGTATTTGACAATTAGATAAATCTGACTATCCCCCCCCCCATCATCCTTAGCAACGGGGGCATTTTGTAAAAATATTCCCCTCTGCTATGCAAAATGGCTTTTCCCACCAAAAACAAGGTTACATGACAAATTCGAACCAATAGGAATGCAGCACTTAGTCAAGTGATCAAAACAAAGAACCCATTGTGGATTATTTTTTACAGAAGAAATGAAGTAGATCTAAGTGATTAGATAAAATCTTTATGACACTCAAAGGTCGGGGGCATCATTTTTATTTCCCCTCAGGACTATTTGGCAATCAATACCCCCCTCGCTACTGATTGGGGGGTATTACTTTCCAAATAGTCCCTCGGGAAAATAAAAATGATACCCCCTCCTCCTCGTGTCATAACTGATAGTATCTTTTGTTATCGCTTTTCTGGACATTGAAGGAACAAATTCTTATTGACTATTAAAACCGTAAGTTTTCAATTTGGCTCTTACTGCCATTTACATGTTTAATAATTGTTATTCAATGGTCCATTTTTCGTTCAGACTTTTCTTTGCATATAATTGTGCCCAGTGAAACCGTTTGCACAATGGACGGTCAGCTGTTCTGATCGCTATCATTTGATGCTTTGTACAGTATTTTCCAATCAATGTCTGTTCAATTTATAAACGTTTTGTTGTGAAATGTATCAATGTCATTTAACCACTGGCAAAAGAGAGTATTTACTTTATTATTTATTGAATAAGATGTGGCCTTAATTTTTCCTCGGGTAAAAATTAAAAACAAAAATACTGGCTTCTATCATTACGACTGATTTGGCTTGCCCCTGTTTTTCAGCACGTACCATTTGCAAGGTGGAATTTGATTGGAGAATTCTATCCACAGTAGGACATTGTCGAAAACGATTAGAAGGTTTGATCTGGTTTGATTTTTGTGCAAAATAGCACACTTGTATTGGGATATATCTGCTCCATTCATGAAGTCTCATTAATTTTCAGTAAACTGTAATCTACAAACTTTCTCCTTATGCACGCTCTGAGCCTCTCAATTCTTCTACTCAAGTATACCCTGGAATCAAAGTAATAGAATTTTAGAAATGTGGACAGTAAAGCATGTCAGTTCATTCAAATCAGAAGTGAAAATGATTTAATGAACCAGGAAGTGCCATATTATTTTGAAAGTCAAGTCAAGCAACCAGCTTATGAAATCAGATATCTCTTAGTTTGAATTTACATATCAAAGCATTTGGGATTACTTTTGTGAGTTGGTATTATTTAATACATTATATTCTACTGTCATTCCACTACCCTGCAGTATAGGTCACACAGACCCAGATACTGGAGAATGAGAATGAATCCATTTCAAAGCCATTCAGCTACAGATCCTATCTACTTGTCCCGGATTGATCAGGTCTTAAAGTCTGTGATTCTAATTAAGATTGCGCGTTTAATCCTTTGCTATGTAGTGTTTAATGAGCTGGATAAGCTCTGGATAGACCGGAGAGATAGATGAGGTTCGGAGAAAGATCTCGGCTTCAGTACGGAATTCTAATGGATCGGCAGGGCTGGTTGAACGGTCAACATGACGTGAATACAGCTACGTGTTTAGGACTGTGTTAAATATTCTGCTGAACAACAAAAGGTAACGCCACAAAGTATCATCACAATTTAGTTTTTTTTCTACTTTGATTTAAAAATTAGACCGATAAGACAGATTTTCTTTTAAAAATAAAAAGACAGTCCTCCTGCATGAACGCAAAAGGCATACCGCTCGCGCCGTACATCGGTCCTGGGGGGTATCCCTATCCTGGCTGGGAATACTCCCTTAGGTGCTGTGTTGGGATATCCCCCCCCCGTGAACAGACGTACACATGTAAAACATTTACCTTCCCATCCTTGGGATGCGGGTGCTAAAAACGCCTATATTGGAATAAATAATCTACTGATGAGCTCTCAGGAGCTGTAACCATTTCAATAAAAAGCCTACCATGTGTGGGAGGCACAGAAAAGCTTTCAGTAGCCTTCAGTTATGCAAAACGCTACCATAATAACCCACAATCTGAAAGAGTTGAACCAAACTACTTGTTCGTACAAGAAAATCTCAAACAATTGTTCCAAACCCTGGGTCAGATATTACACTATTTCGCAAAGCGAAGTTAGAAACCATAAATCGCATAAGACTGACCCAGAAAGACGAATTGTTATTCCCTCCTTCAATAAAATAGAATTTCTGAGCACCCACCCTCCCGTTTACATTCTCCAGCTCCGGTGTTTGCGGCCCCATCTCCGGAGTAAAGTTGATCTAAATCAGCGCAGGTCTCGCAGCGTAATGAACTGTAATCAGGCTGTTTACATGCGGCGAGGCGCGGTTACACCGGATATATTGCCAATAAACGGTGCTTGTTATTCCAAACCGGGAACCGAGGTACTCAGCACAATCCTGGGGCCGAGGTGCTTAGTAATGTTTGTGGGCCGAGGTGCACAATTCTGTCAGGAGCCGAGGTGCTCAGTACTGTCTCGGAGCGGAGGCACTTTATACTGTTTATGGACCAAAATGCTAATGGACCGAGGTGTTCACCGACGCACTGTCCATTGGCCGAGGTGCTTAATGCCGTTTACGGACCGAGATACTCAATACTGTCCATGGATTCAAAGTAGCACTGCGGGGAGCCGAAGTGCTCAGTACTGTTTAGAGATCGACATACTCTTTAGCATGCAACAATCACAATAATATTGGGAGCAAATGACCTTTACAAATGTCTTCACAGATACCTAACACACACAGGATAAAGCTGATGATACAAGAATTTTGCGGTTCAAACCGGTTTTAGTGAAGAGCGCTTGACTTTACGCTTCGAAAAGAAGTTATCTATCGTATTTCCGATTTTCGACAGAGCAATCTCACAAACTTGCTTAATGGATCGTTTCCTCGAGTTAACGCCAATCCATGGACCGTGTTTGTACAGAGTTAGCGGAGGGGGAGGAATATTAAGTGCTGTGGATTTACACTGAGTGGATGCGAATTGTCTTACTGACCAGCGAAGAATCCCCGCACGTTGTAGAAGAGGAGCAACTTAAGACTTGTGTGAAGTGTCAAAATTTATACTTCAACCCGCCAAAAAGTTACTACTAAAAGTACATAAACAGGAATACGTTTCAGTCAGAAGCGTAATATCCAAAGTCCAAATCGAAACATTTGCAAATAGACACAAGATCAATTTCTTTCATATGACCTTGACATTCAGTAACCTTCTCCGTCAGATGACCTTCATAATTTAATGGAAATAAGTTCACGGAATAAAAAGTTCAACTGAATTTAAATAATATGATTTGACCAATTTGACCTTAAACTTGACCTGACGGCCTTGATTTTAGCTTGACCTAGACATGGTAAAGTGATCGCTGTACTGACAATGAAGTTTTTAAGTTTAGGCATTCCAAAGGCATAGCCTGAAATGTCAGATAGAAATAGCACACACACACACAGTGATGTCAGTAGGACATCCCGCTCCGACCCTGCGTAACTGAATATCCTGTGTTATGGAAGTCAAGGGAAGACATCCCGCTCCCACCCTGTGTAGTGGACATCAGTAGGGTATCCCGCTCCCACCCTGTGAATTGGACGTCTTCCACCGTGTAGAGGACGCAGTTCAGGAACATGGATTTGCTTTTAGACTGTGTTACGCATGTTGCGTTTACAGGTTGACGACAGATCAGCATTCATCATGTCCTACTGGACCAGTCTCCAGGGGCAACCAAACCAAAAGTAGCATCTTACTGAAAAGCTTGCTCATACATTACTCGAATATCTAGGGAGGCAAACACGGAGAAAACAGGAGTGTGAGACAAGCAGTAAATCTGAAGTCCGTTTTATTCCTGGCTCATTTAGAGTCAGCTTATTGATTAAAAGAGGGAGCACAGAGGATTAGGGGAATAGGTCCAGGCAGTTTTATGATAAGTAGGTCTACTTTAAGGTGCAGTCAACGGTGGGAATTTGTTTACACAGAATGCTGCCATGACATGATGTCATAATGACGTTATATCATAGCATCAGCTAACCTGTTGTGATTTTTCACGACGTCGTATTTTATTGAAATCACAGTGATAAAAAAGAACATTTTCTGTTTACGGTGGCTGAGATTTGGTCAAAAGCAAAATAGTAGAAACAGAAAGTTAACACTGACTGAAATTAAACAATAGTGAAAATACTATTAACATTAAATACATCAATGTTTGAAGAAAAATCAATGTTGACTTTGTCGAAGTGACCTTCAAGGTTACAAAGAAATCTATGCTATCAATTCAATAAATGATCTTTTCCTTTTTAAGATACATCAAATTTAAGTGAAGAAATAGTTTTAAATTTTCATTTGCATGATTTGTTCCTCGGAAAATCGAATTTATTTTATGCGTGTCTCTGAACTACGTAATCTCTAACGTAATTACGTTATGGAACGCCCCTTAATGAAGATATTCCTATAATTATATTACCCTGTTTATAATGCGGTGGAAAATAGCTGAGGGAGCAACATATTATTCTTACTGCTGGAATAGACATCAAAATGCCACATTATCTTAAATTTAATTTCTCAGAAATATCTCGTTTAGGAGCTTAGGGAGGTATCAAAATTAGATCAAGGGGGAAAAATCAAACACAGACTTATAGGAAGGAAAGAACAGTTGACACAAAACAAAGATATCTCAACAAACGGATATCTTTAAAAGTAACTGGGTGAAGATGTTTGACTGCCATGCTGGTCGCCAATAGATTAGCAGGTGTTGCATCAGGAAACCATCGAGATAAAACCCAGGGAAGGCATAACCCAAAATTGGAGTATGGGACACAATTAGTCCCAAAAAATAACTTGTACTTTCATGAATTTAAAAATAAATCGACCCACAGGAAGTACTTCAGTTTGATCACTTCCCGTGTTGCCTTTCTGTCCACATTAATTCCCAATGTCTGAAAGTCCTATCATTTTGTTTTATCCTCTGATCGTTATCGTGACCCTTTTGGCCTCAAGATAATCCATTGATTTGTTAGTTCATCCAATCTTCATGATTTATAATCTCCCGCCGTGCTGTATTATGATGCATCACACTCTTGCCTGATGTACCGCCGGGGATGACCAGAGTACCACGGGGTGGATTAACAGCCTCGGTGTCCCAGACAAATCTCAGTCACAATCATCTATCAAAGCTACAAATCAGGTCAATCTAAGAAACTAGGTCACACCAAGGTCACGAGTGGACTAAAATGTGGTTCAAATAAAAGTAGTGCATTGCTACATCTAAACCTTAATATACCAACTTCTTTTACCAATCTCCACTGAGAAATATTTTCTCCAAGTCTGACGAAAATTTTTTATGTTTCAAAGATACCAAAACAAAACAAAAATAATGAAAGAATAGAGTTTTAAAACTTCCGATGTCAATTACATTTAGGTATTGGTTAAATTTCAGAACAAAGTCAAAGTACTTAGTCATCAGTGACATCTTTAAATCAACACACTGTTAACAAACTGAAAATTGCTTCAGAATGTAGCGACAAAATTTTTACATTCGAAGTTGTACAGATATATCAATAATGTCAACTTCGGGAGTTTCGAAAAAAATTGGAATAGAATATTAAGAAATGAAAGAATTGTAAAGCAGAAACAGCGTTGCCATGGTGTGTGATGTTGTTTTAGATTACAGTTACCGCTTCACATTCTCCTCCATCAATACCTCCCGCTGCCTTGACAACGCAATTAAGGAAAGTGGATAAACGAATTGACCTGTAACACCCGTATCCTAGCAACGGATCTATTGTCATGACAACTAGTTGTTTTTGTCGCGTATGAGAAATAGAATAGAACCTTTTAAATGGATATTTTAACTCTATGTTTGCCGCTCGAAAACATTTTAGATTTTTTTAAAATCTTCGAAATTCCAGATTTACCAATGATCTCAAACCGAAATCAAAATAGGTACAGAAAGTTTCTGAACAAATTTTGAGATTGTGTGACGGAATCAAACTGCGAAGTGACGAGAAAGAAGAAGTTATACGTGCATCCCAGTGGCGGATCCAGGATTTCTCAGGGAGTGCCAACCTGTTAGTTGACCAATTACATACGAAAACTGCATTAAAATGAACGAAATGACGTCATGAACATAGTTCAAATGGTGTCTCCTGACGTGACATTGTTAAATGACGTCATGGCAGCATTCTGTGGAAACAAACCCCTACCAATGACTGCCAAAGAACTGCCAAAGGCTTGTCCCAGAATCGAGTTTTTTTCATAATTCTCGTCTAATTAGATAAATTTAACTAATACAATTCTCAAAAAATAAGCAGACTTGACCAGGAATTGAACCAAGGTTGCTTACTCAACAGTCAGGAATGATAACCATTACACTAAAGTGTCTTCTGTGCTTGTGTAATACTGTAAATGGATCCTAATTCATGCATGAATAATTTTGTCCAATTCGTCTAATTCATCTAATTGAACGAAAACTCCTTCATTTTGAAAAAACTAGAATGTTAAGGGTCCCTCGACTTAACCACTAAACTGACTCTAACGAGCCAGTAAAGGTTGGCTGGGAGAAGGGCGTACCTTGTGCCCCCACCTAGATCCGTCAATACATCCTACTATTGTATAAGAAACGTTTTCGGAGTGCCAAAAGCGCAAACTTGGTAAACACACTGCATTGCTTTGAAACCCAGGGCCTACGCAAAAATAATGGGTCTAATGCTTTACCATGGTTAACAGCAACCACTAAAGTTACACGTTCCTCTGGAGTCGGTGTATCTTAGAATTCCAGTCTGTACGACGCATCATCCATCAGCTGAGACACGGCAGACAATTTAATCAAGATACCAATCCGACAGCAGGAGTCGAACTACACTGCCTCAATATAAAAACATCACAACAAGTTCCTATGAGGAAATAACTCTTGCACTTTAAGAATTTTAGGGAAATATGCCACTATTTTGATCAGCCAATGCGATCTGTTGATATTAACAGCAAGTCTCTTTGATGAATGAGCTTTATGTTAGGATGATGCTTATTTTTGACGGATCTCCAACTGAGATAACGTTATATTTTACAGGTTGTGCCATTATCTCTTTGACAACCTCAAGAAATTGAGGTTACTCTGAGGTTTTTGTCAGTATTGAGAAGCCAGCTTGAACAGTCTCTCACTGACTCTGTGAAATGGCTGTCTGACACATTTTCTATGTTAATAGCCAATAAAAGCCTTTGGAATAGTGGAGGAAAAGCCGAGTAATGAGGTTCTCATCATCAACACCTCCATTTATTACTTCTCACAGACTCTCAGTGGAAGAATTATCGGTACAAATTATTCTGCTCGAAAATGTTGTCAAGTTTGTCAAATTAGTTTTGACTTCTTTAATTTGATTTGTTTTTCATATCTTTGTATCTTTTCAAACGAATTTTATTTGATAATATGATATATGTCTGAAGTAATCCGTGTAAATTTCAATTCATAAAGGGAAATGATGACGTCGTGAAGTGTCACATCAGGCTGGCTCTTTGCTACAAGATAACGTCATCATTGCATAATAAGGTCATGATAGCATTCTGTGTGGAAATTCCCAACAAAGACTTCAGGCTAAAGTAGGCATAATTGCTAAGGCATATTCCCCAAATACCATGAACCCCCGAATCAGTCGCTCAAGCGCACAACTGAATTTTCCTAAGCTGCGGTTTATTAAATTTGTCACAATATTCAAAAATATTAACCACTAACCTAAGCATCAATGAGGATTGAACCCGGGTCCTGCGATTACGAGTCGGGTAAGCCACAGAGGTGGCTGTGTTATGTTTTCTCAAACAATCACCTATTTCGTGCACTGATATGCTGCACATTTTGTGTTAAATTAGGCTAATTAAACCAATTTGAAGAAAGGGCGGCTGAATTCAGGGGAACCTTGATTTTTGTTGCACGGGTTACAAAACGCCTCTCCAAAAAACACGACAGCGAGTTTCTCAAAATTGAATTCTATAACATCTACAGAATTTATAGAATTTGTAGAATACTATTTTCAGCAATTTTATATTTATATATTTCTAGACATTTGTAGGAAATTTACTTAGATGAGACAAAAGTAATGGCATTTGAATTGGTAACACAAAGTTGACAATATTGCCAACTTTGTGTGATACGGGAAAACTCGATCAGCTAACAGCGGTCCACCGTTTGAGCCACCAGGAAAATGTAGTAGATTTCGCTTCATAAATAGAGTTATTGGTCTAAATGATACGTAGACCTATGTACGTTTGACGATACGTATGTTGATTGTAACGAAGTGTATCCAGATATTACTATTCGTTGATATATTGGTTTAAGCTTTGTAAACTTTCTCCCGTTCAGAATGTTCATCACTTTGTGATCAATGGTCAATTTATGTCACTACATCTGGACAAAATGACAAATAAACCTTTGAAGGCGTTGAATCATATTTTGTTTCATGTAGATTCGTCTGATTAGAAGGATTTGTTTATTTTTTCTTCTCTTACAATTTAATTAAATGACAAAAAAGTAAACCTCAATCGTTTCTTGTGTAGCACCTTACGCTCGTGTACCTGATACATCTGGATTTTTTGGTGGAAAATTTTAAAGAAAATATTAAGACTAACAATGCAAGAACCATAGAGTACTATTTTGTTATATTTGCCACGAAAAGAGATGTACTGTAGATTTTAGATATATTGATTGTAGGACCAATCCAAACCCTTCTTTGACACGTGCAAATTGTTCGGTTCTAAATTACATGGACAATGTTATTCCACCTTCACACCCTGCTGGGAGGTCATCAGTTCTGACTGGTTCGTGAATAGTTTTGTAATGGTTCTCTCTGAGGACTTTTTAGTTTCGGAATAAAATTTTGTGTCCAAAGGATAACTAAAAATTTTCTCACCGACATTATAAAACTATTTGCAAACCAGAAAGTGAAAGCAAGAGGCATACCCACGGGTAGTGTTCAGTGTGGGATGCGGACAAAGGTGCCGGACAATTTCTTCTTCCCTTGTGACCAATGATTGAATATCAACAGGAAAAATGGCACCTTTAGTTTTTTCACTTTTTAAAGTTTAATACAATCTGTCCGCTAATATTTGGCAGTAAATTTTTTTAGACATATATTGTTGCAACCAAAAGCAGTATAATTTATTTTTGGGTATTTGGTCAATGACTCAATATTCCACTTGTTTACTGGGCATAGTCCAAAATAGACCACTGGTCAGTATGCATGCGGAACAGACAGGTGAAAAACTCAACCTGAAAC
>JBCAUG010017079.1:0-10860 GCA_038406175.1 Haplosyllis leylae
AGACTGCCCACGGACCCCCCACCTGCCTATGTGTATGATCTGAGTACCCCCCCCACCGTGGACGACAGAGTCACGCCTGTGAAAACATTACCTTTCCCGTCGTACTACGTACGCGGGCGGTAATAATTTTGTATTGGAAAAGAATTCTTGAAACTCAAAACGGAGAACAGAACTCTGAACTGTAAACAGAGCTGATATTTTTTTCCGGACAAAGACGGTTGGCATATGGACAAGCATATATGTGGGTCTGGGAGGACATTTGGTCCCATGAAATGAATGTAAAAACTTAATTATTGTGTAGTCAGAAAAGACTACTGGACCCATAGAGATGAAGATTTTCACATGTCCAGTAGAATTGTTCAGGTCATACAATAGTTAAAAAAATATTTACATATTTACGTTCGTTTCTGTGGATCTGAAGGTCCCTCTGGAACCAAGGAGATCCTCCTCCTCAAACTCAAACATTGACCGTATTTTCACAAACACCTTTCGGACCTTTCAATGGAGCCCCAAAAATTGACGCTCAGCAATTTATCATTGCTCATCAAACATTCTTCTTGTTACAGGGGAACGATGATCCGGCAAAAGGCGCCGCCTGTACGTAAACCTCGCCCACCACCAGAGGGCCTGTTCTGCATGTATCCGCATCGTCCATGTATGCAGAACCGGCTGGAGGGATATGAATATTGTGCCAAACACATTCTTGAGGACAAGAACAGCGTTTACAAACAATGCAACTACATGTCAGGAAAGACTGGAAAGAGATGTCCCTGCGCCGCTCCGAAATCCGACAAGAAAGAAGGGTAATTCTGAACTTTACGTTAAATATGTAACACTTTTCTTGGCTTGACAAAAGTACTGCTGAGGAAACTTCTTGCACCAGGTGTAAAACTGCAATTTAAATTTGTCAGATAATAGATAGGCATTCTACGTAACTTGATTGGCCACCAACCTGGAGAATACAGGTTAATGTTTCGAACGTACTCACCACTTTCCTTGGAGTTTACTGGCGCTCAGTGTACCAGTACGATTGGAATTTGTGACGACGGTAACTTCAGGGTTCCCACCAGCACTGGAAAACCTGGAAAAATGAGAAAAGTCAGGGACTCTTAAAATTTTGTCAGAAAGTGAAGGAAAATTAGATCAGAAATATTTAAATTATTTTACGCAGCAAGTCCATAAACAGTTATTTCCAGACATAGATTTGTTGAAGATTAATTCCCCACTCGGAAAATATGTTTGTTATCAGTGAATATTAGGAGAAAAACGTAACATTACAATTTTAGCTTGATTAAAATACATTTCAGTTATCTCCATACAATTTCAAATTGATATTATAATCTCATAAATAGATGTAATTTGCATTTTTGAATCTTGAGAAAAAAGTCAGGGAAAATGAAAGAAATACTGGAAAAATCAGGGGAAAGTCAGGGAATTTCACAACGAAAAAAAGGTGGAAACCCTGTGACTTGCTGACTGGTTTTAATTATGTTCAGTGATATTGAGGCAATTTTGCCAGAAATTCTAACCTAGTGAATTCAGATAAGGGATTCTCAGATATCTGCTGAGAAACCTCCCTCCAGATCAAGGTCTATTCTGTGTGGAAGTATTTAGAGTGGTTCAGCCATAACGCCATTGCTTAATTCAGAATTTAAAAAGGAAATATACACGTTATATAGTTCCAACATGTTTGTGAGGAATGCTTAGTTGACCCGATAAGAAAGAACCCATTGAAATTTGTGATGGGTTTTCAGACATGGTGGTCTATTTAAGAGAACATATTCATGATGCAAGGAATTATGATGCAAGGTGACTTTGAAGCCTTCCACACGCGTGCATCTGTCTGTTCACGAAATACTGTCGTGTTGTGTTACATATGAAGTGCATGTTATATGTACACCAACAATTAACTTAAGAGAAAGGCTTTTGCTAAAGATATACACGCAAGGGATACAAGAATGCCGTACAAAAAGAAATTACGAGTCGGATTCCCTAAGCAAAGGTAGAGTACAATACGACGCTTAAAGAGATTGTTCTGCATTTAGCATTTTATCTCCACTTGATGGAATTTAGGAACTCGTCAACATTTTTGCTTCAATTTTTACCAATACATTTCCAGTCTATTTGCAATATCAACGCAGAATAATCGACTAATTGTAGATGCATGTCAGGTTTATTTGCAGTTGATCAATAATATGTGCAGGAGTAGGAATTATTATTTTTTCAAAGGGACAGCATATGACTATTAAACGTGTTCTCACTGAGACCATTTTGTTTGAAAAAATAATCCAGTGTTGACGTAGTGACCAAACTGGGTAGGAAGTAGTACCATGCGTATGTATTTTATGGATTTATAACATTAAAAACCATGGAACTTTCTTATTTCTGAACACAGGTACTGTATGGAACATTCTCGGAGAGCCCAGTTTTTACGACATCGAACCAGTAGGAAACGGAGACCGCGAGAAACACCCGAAACCCTGTTGGAACAGATTGAACATTACGGCAGTAAGTGCGATGGCGGACGTGACATGAAGCGAGGACGTCCGAGTAACGAGAGCATCACGAGCAGAATTTTAGGTGAGTAAAATGTCGATAGCAAAATCAATAAGATTTGTAAGTGCTGTCGCGCCTGTGTTTTGTACAATTAGACCACACAGATTTCTAGAATCAGATTGGAAGACAAATTACTCTCTTTTTCTTGTCGTTGAAAACAGAATATGCGAGTTCCAGTGATTCCGAGTCGGAGCAGCAGTTAGTAGACCAAGCTTGGCGTGGTGATGTTGACTCGGATGCGGAAAGCATTGACAGTGAACAAGAAGATTCACTTAAGTACGTCAATTAGTGGAGCTGTTAAATTGGAAATCGCTAAGATCAAAGATAAAGCGAACATGTTGCTATTTTGTGGGCAATATGCCATGAACTTAAATCCCGCATTGCTATGTTTTACAGATAACTTCATTGATCGGCTAATTGATTTAAGATTACTTGATACAGATAGATTGTTTACAATTGAATAGTAAAATATTCACTTGTCATATGTTAGTGCAAACGGGAATTCCATCTTGCAGGCACGCAGGAGTTTACACGGCAGAAGAGGTGGCTTTAATTACGAAAGACAAACTAATAAGGCTTCAGTCGTTGTACATTGAACAATTCAAGAGATTGCAGCATATTATGAGAGAGAAGAGAAGACGTTACTTGCATACGGCTAAAATTGAGAGAGAAACATTAGGTTAGTTGCTTGAATTGAAAAATATGTGTAATTAACAAGAAAGCGATCAAATTAAAGCATTTGCTACACCCTTCCATATATTTTTTTCCATTTGGTTCATGGGAAAGAAATTTAGAGATCTGAAGAATTGATTGAAATTTCTTTTTGTCCAGGAAGTATCCACGCTGCAAGGGAAGATCCAGAACAAAGAGAGACGTATGAAAAGTTAGTCGCTATGAAACGTTACCACAAACGTTACGGCAAGGTTAGTAAGTCAAGGCTACTACTTGATTATCTACACTATTGATAAGGACTTCTTTGCCTTTGAAGTAAGAAAGCGAATGCTTCATAAATTGCCTGCAGAGAATGACCTCGCTGCTTTTCGAGAACAAGAACTCTAACGATTGACATCAAAATCTTTTAGATTTTAACGATAGATTTCATTCATTAAATTCTTAGATTAATGTAGTACCATGCTCAACTGCCATTTGGCAATGTTAAAATCATATGTCGGAAAACTTAATCTGAGTTATTTAATTCTATTAAACTATCCTTGAGTTGGATACCATGTAATTGAAAAACAACAATGTAAAATGTACAACTAAATCATTCAATAAAAAAGAAAGTACGATGTTATCATATTGTTTTGCAGGAAGCTTTGTTGCATAGGCAGTCAAAAGAACGAAGGATATCAGCATCAGAAGGAGCAAGCTACAAACCCCCTTCGTACCCGAAATGCCAGCATGTCTCAGACGGTTCCAAATGCATGGCTCGAACTGTGCCTCTTTCCAAGTTTTGCTTACAACGTATCCTTTACATTTTATGATGATTCGTCGGTTCTTAGTTTTACTTATGTGTCGTTATTTTGTATGTACATGTATAGCTCCGCCTTTCATTCATTAATGTTGGAATAGCATTGAGAAAAAAATCCTTTAGTGGAGGACTACTTGGTTATTCAATTTCCTTCACTACAGTACAGACATCGTGGATGACGTGCATCAGGTTTTGTATCAGCCGTGCGCACTAGGTAGACACGCGTGTGGTAAACCCTCACCCGGCATTGGAGGTATGGCGTTTTGCTCGACACACACGCAACTCACTGAACTCAAGAAACGATACCCACCAGAAGAACCACGCGTTGAAGAACAACAGGTGAATTTCAGGTCTACCTTGGGTGTCTTACGTAAACTGTTCGCAGGCTGCTATTGCTTTTGTCGGGCGCAAATATGTAAGAGGGTAATTCACATTGACCGACAATAATACCTGTTAATACTCACGGATTCTCTACTCAGTGAAACTGAGCTTTAAATGGGAATCATTATCTGGGTTAGTGTGAATGTACCTGAAGCTTACGTCAAAGTGTATTCTTTTCATTACTTTAATTTGATTTTTTTTTTTTTTTTTTTTTGATTTTTTGGAGGACATAAGTCCTTTTCGTGGAGCCACTCATACCCCTGTTTTTTTTGGTTTTTTTTGGACTTCTGGTGACGTCTGCCCTGGGTTTCAAAACCCACCTGTGTGATCCTCAGATTCACCTCTAGTGTGACACCTGCTGACTGTATTAGAGGTCAGCATGGCAGCTGAGCCTTTTTGGTCCACATACTTGCAGATGTGTCCACAGCATTGGTATAGGTTCGGGCCTCGAACCCACGACCGTCTGTGCGGCGAGCATTACTTTAATTTGATTATTTGATTGTGGTGAAACTTGAAATACCACAACTTTTCACTCATACTACTCGTTTTGGTTCGCCATTTAATCTCCACTTTTGACATTAGATGGAAGAGAAAGACCACATTGATGTCGTCAATGATGCTGATGTAAAGACCGAGATTACAATAGAAACAACAGAGACGGTGGCTACATCATCTGGAATTAATCAACTCCAGCCCGAGGTATGGTAAAATTAAACTGTAGCTCTGTTTGCGTGCATAGTGTCTGGAAATATAAATTTTGTATTGTATCATGATGTGTAGTTGGTGCAAGAATATCATGTCTGTTCGTATTAAATATGAAGTTTTAGTTGTATCTGTGCGCCTTGTGAAGAAGGTTTAACAAAATATCTTTTCTTGCAGAACCAAAATAACGAATCGGAAGAAAAAATGCAAGTTGTGAATTCGACACAGGCTCACATTTCTAATCACATGAGTAGTCGACCAACTAGCACAACACCCAGCCAACCTGGTAGTCAACCTCCTAGTCGTACGTCAAGTAGACCACCCAGCAGGGGCTCCAGCAGACCCCAGACACCACAGAGTTCAGCGACAAGCTAAATGTGTGGTGCAGTCGTCAAATTATCCACAATAATGTGTGTTCATAGTTTTCCTCTGGTGAAGACAACGGGTTAAGTGGATCTTACGTGCTTCGTCGAGCAGTGCTGCAATGGGACTGAAACAAGTAGAGAAGTACTGCAGGAATGGTCTTTGGAGGATGAGAGTCAACTTCTTAATGATTTTTAAAGACTTTTAAGGCAAGCCCTCTATTCATATGAAGTGTGAATTATTTCTTCGAATATGAATAGAGGACTTCCCTTTAAAAGTCTTTAAACTAGATAATACAGCCTCTGCTTTGGTGATTATTAGCTGAGAAGTCCCTCTCGGGCTTCGCTCTCGAAGGTCCTCTCAGCTAATAATCACCTCAGCATCGGGTATTATCCTGTACATATTTTTCAAAGTTGACTGATCTTCTGAGTGGAGAAAATTTATCACCATTACACAGTAGATTTCAAATACGTATTCTAAAATCGTTCAAACAATTTAAAACTATGAGGTATTTGTCAAGTTTCAAGTTACTGAATAAAAAACTATTCAAATTATTAAGAATTGTCTTCCAGATTTGTTCCATTTGACATTTTATGCCGCCAGTACCTTGAAAGTATTTGATTCTGTTAATGCAGTGGAGCTTAGATTTTACTCGTTATCGTTGATGAGGACGTTATATTTACAAAAATACTTTTTATTCAATATTTCACAATTCAATAAGAAAAAATTACTTTTAATTTGCGTTTTATCACTCATTTCACAACATAATGAAAATCTCAAAAATTGAATTTTGCCCTTTGACGAAGGAATAAAGTCCGATTTGAAAAGTAGGCGACATTAAATGCTACAAACTATGGTAATTTATGTTGTTGTTAAGGGAGGAACTAAGATAATGACTTAGGGAATTCTCTTTGACAATCAATATTGCTGCCACTTCTTATGATTCTTTTCATTTTATATTGTCTGATATGAATTGATACAACTTTGTGACAAAGAACAAAGGTGTCGTTTTTGGTCTTCATGTTTGACTTTGCCAAGTCATAAATGTCTTGTACAAATAAGAGCAAGGGAATTATTTGTTGGATATTATACCCAGTTGATCGCAATGAGTAGATTAGCATTCAATAAATAATTTCTGAAATATTCATGGATGGCCATTGTTGTTTGTGATGGTTGACTTTCGACCTCACATTGTGTTTATTTCCGCCCGCGTATGCAGTACGACGGGAGGTTATGCTCTCACAGGTGTCTGTCTGTTAACGGGGGTACCCCCGGCCAGGTTCAGGTCAGGACAGGGGGATACCCTGGAGTACACCCCCCCCCCGGCCAGCTTCAGGACAGGAGGGGGATAACCCCCAGGAAGGGAATGGGTACTCATCCCATCCTGACCTGGACCAAGCTGGGGGTAGGGTACCCCATCCCTGGCTAGGGGAGCTAAGCGAGCACTTGCTACATGGCGGACAGTAAGCCTCCTGCATTCACGCAGGAGGACTTTCTTGTACTTAAGTAATTTGCAGTCTTGAAGTAAAACAGCATGATTTAATTCCACCAGAGTTGCATTATCTTAAAGTTGTTTCATTCTGAAATTTATAGCTCTTCAAATGATCAGATGCCTTAGAAGCTTATATTTGTGGGATGTGTAGTGACCATGATGTTTTCAGATGGTGATGTATTGTTTTACTTTTGCTGTTATCTCAAACAACTGACAGACTGGTAGACTGGTTTAGTTGTGTTCACACACTGGTTATTAGTGCCAGTTAAGTAGTACATTGGCTCTATTGATCAACATGTTATCAACATCTGTTGATAGGAATCCATCTAGAAGTTACCTAGAAATTCAGGAATTAGGCAAAAATGTGGGTACATTGGTTCTCTAAAAGATATTTGGTTGTAGATCATATAGTTTTGTTGACATTTCATTGACAATTGCAATATCATCTCTAAATCTTCTTTACTTGCTTCAGTATTCAACCACCCTCTGCTGCCTGAATAAAATGGAATGGATGAAGTACAGAAATGAAATATATCACTTTCATAACACTGCTTCAGACAATCAGCAACAATAACTGTGCAATTCTCCCATTAGAGGTCACCACTTGTAATACCTAAGATCAAAATCTGGTTGTGAGCAAGTACAGTAGAGATAAGGATAAAAAATAGTAAAGAATGTCCAAAGAGTTTCTCCATATAATTTATTAGGAACATTGTTATTGTACATTTAATGTGAACATAACTTCTTTCAAAAGTTGGTGTCGGATACATTTGGAGAAATTCACAACAGTCTTTGATCTCATCATGAAGAAGATACTCTGGCATACATAAAAGGATATCCAGAATGTGACATTGTTACAAAAGGTCATAAATGTAAACTCTTGGAATTGGGAATAAAGGAAGAATCAAGTTTACATCAGTTATGACAGATTTTTTTGTATGAGGAATGTATGGCAGGTTCACAGGAGGAAAAGGGACATTATTAATTGAGAAGATACCCTGGCTCTCAGAAATACATTATCGTGAAGACTGCACTAAGGTAAATGTAATTGTAAAAATCATTCTCTTAGAAACGTTTAAATTGTTTCTAGACTGACCTTAAAAGTAGTAGAGAAGGTCCTGACTATTCTGTCGCCATTACAAGATCTATACAAAATATAGATCTAAACCTTAGAAAAAGTGTCGGACATGTTAAATGTTTTAACTCTGAAAATAGTAGAGTTTGATCATAATCAGGAAAGGATGGCAGAGAAAGTGATTTTAAATCTGAAGAAAAATTGGTTATGAAAAGTGTAAAAAATTAGCATGAGTCAGGTTCCATTGACTTCCACTAAAGATGGTAGAATGTAGACAAGTTGTGGTTTCTGGATTTTTTGTACGATATTTTTCATAAAAATATAGTTTTCTTTGAAACTTCTGAAAACATTGGATCTCTTGGGGGTATTTTCTTACTATTGAATGGGTACAGACTGCCACAGAGACACAATTTCATGGGGTGACTTGGTCCCAAAAGTGATATGAAATTCAAGTGACATTGGTCATTCAATGTCACAGCCAAATCTGACAACAAACACACTTAGTGACCTTCCCAAAATGGCACAAATCAGTAATCATGCTCCCAACCAACACAGCATAGAGACCCAAAACTGGACACTGGTCATGCTACGCTGACCAGACCAACTAGTACTCCCTACTAGGGCACACCACACTGTGATAATGTTATTTTAGTACTTGTTAAAGCATATTCTTGGTTCTTAGTTCTTAAAACAGCATGTAATCAACACACCTAGAAGTGCCAGTTCAATAAACACAATTGTATAGATACCACAACTATGTTAGTTTGTTCATCATTAAGCAATTGTTAATGAATCATATGCTACTCACAACAAATTTTTTGCTATTTATTTGTTTCAGAAGAAAGCCCTTTACTAATACAGACATCTACAAATAAAAATATTCAGAGGATAGAAGTGAAAAAAAAAATATTGAATTCTTTTGGTATAATGCTTGATTTGCATTGCAAAAGATTGATAACAGTCAGAACACATTGAGGAAGATTAATTTTCATACGAAAGCTATTAAAAAATTAATTACCCGTTCGTATCATCAATAAATAACTGACTTTTGTTCATGCACCACTTTTTGAACTTAGGATAATTTGGCTGAAATTAGTAGATTGTGACTATGTAAATATCTTTTAAGTTTTAGAATTGCTTGGAATGCAGGTTAGCTCATCAGACTCTTGAACTAGTGATTATCATATCCTGTCCCAGCTGGACGTAACATATGTTAGCTACTTGGAAAAGCCTTAGATACCAATATTATTGACAACATTGTCAACTTTGTATTTATTGCAAAAAACTCGAATCTTGGTCTGAATTCTCTGGTTTGAAAAGAAGTTGACAAATGTAGAGCAGTTTTAAAATAGATCAAATAGTTATCAAGAATTCCATTAACTTTAAATGAGATCAAGGTTTTGGCATCGGTAGCAGCTTCAAAATGTGAAAAGTTACTTCGATTCCATGCAATGTATCCCCATTAAACCTTCTTGAACCATGAGATGGAAAGATAACCTCTGTTAGACCAAGGTTTTGGCCTGTTTACTGGTTTTAAAATGCAAAACGTTACCTTCGTTTCATGCAATCGATGCATTAAAGCTTAAAGATACCTTGAATACCCTACAGTGAACAGTTCTTGTGGCGAAATATCTTTGGTTTATATCATAGCATTACTTAATCATAGATCTGACTTTTCAAAGGAGTTTAATTGGTGGCAATGAATTTTTCTGAGGACACATTGGTTAACAGTCCAGATCTTCTCTATGAAACGAATGACTCTTTCACCTTGTCTCAGTTCACTGTTTCAACTGAAAAAGGCTTATATTATGGTAATTATGGCGCGAAAACACCTCTTTGGCAGAAAACAATGGATTATAGGTTGGTATGGCTTTTATTTAGTGGTGACTGCAAAGTGGATCAATCAGTGAATTGGTTTATCGTTTTTAACTTGCATAATGTCTACTTCATTTTTTCTCTATGTCTGTTTTTTTTTTTAGCCAACTGGTTATGACTTTGACTGGAGTTCTGGCAAACGCGGCGACTTACGCAGCTATAAAACGCAACAAAACTTGTTTTTCTGAAGCCATACGAATTTTACTGCTAAATCAATCCTTATTAGATTGCTTTGCGTGTCTTTTTGCTGTTGTTATATTACTACAGGTGAGTTTCAAGCAAGTTTTCTCTTCATATTTACGACAATATAATTTAGTTGAGCTCATTCTATGACGCGTTGTGTTGTGTTGAACAGGAAAATTTAACATCTGAGATTCTGTTGTTGTACATTTTCTTTCAGAAAGGAAAACAAAACCATCCGTTGATGACAACAGATTTTGCATCTTTTCAAGTGTGATATTGATTCATAGAGAACCAACAATTTATTCTTTTCTATTTCAGCCACCTCTTTGGGTGCCAGATATAAAAATTTTAGCATACGTAATCTGCCACGCATGGCATAGTCAGGTTTGTATGTTAACACAGATAAACACTGAAAATGACATGCCAAGTAGTGAAATACGAATTGTTTTGCTTTGACAAAACCAATGTTATAGACATATAAATTAATTTTTAATGAATCGTTAATTGACACTGCTATATGAATATCATAAATTAAAATTAATTTGTTATTTGACATTAAATCAATGTCAAAACTTGTCTGATGCCAATTGGCATTTCAGACTCAAAACGCACGTTCGACTTTTCTTTGGGAAACCCGATTTTGAATCATCATTACTGGCTTTTCCTATTAATTGCTTGCTTTCCCAGATAGCACCTATGCAGGGTAAATAAATAGATTGAAACCAATAGAAATGCTTTATTCCAGACACACCTTTGTTTACA
>JBCAUG010017090.1:0-10860 GCA_038406175.1 Haplosyllis leylae
AATTTATTACTTACAAAGAAAAAATTTTAAATAATTAAGCCACAACAGCTCTGCATAAAGCCCATGGGCTTCTTGTTAAAATTGCATCACATATTTGGTACATTTGACAAATTATTTTTCTGCCAGTATTCCAAAATTGTACATTAGGAGAAAATTGGGAATTAGGCACCGACCAATCAGTTGCCTGCCGCACTACAACTCTATTCTCAATATGTGCAGAGGTGTGAAACAGGGGATTTAATTGACCTGTTTGTGCAGGATTTTATTATCCTAATTCAAAAGAAATCTCCTAATGAGTACAAGTAGCTATTTCATGACTACAATAGTTGTACATGTTTTTATTTTAAAGAAAACACTGGCACTAAGTTACACCAGTATTCCACAAGATAAATTACCAGTATTTTGAAATATTCTCGTCAAATTTTACAAATATTTCGATTCAAAAATGTAAAAATTTGAATGACGGATATAGCATTTCTTAGAGAGACCGGGGGCCATCTTATTATTTGGTCAATTCTCCCTGAAAGCTTCACATAATTGGGTTGGGGCAAGTCCTCTGCGCCTCTCCCATAAATCCCTAAAAATTTGCACTATGAACTGCGGACTAGCAAGTGACAAGTTAGGAACCGATCCCGTTCCTAGCTGTAAAACCTATGATGTAATACAAGATACTACAATAAGCAGCATATGCAAATACTGGCTTACATGCAATAGATTCCCTAGATTCATCCCTGATTTAAAAGCTGTTGACCTCTTGGCCAAAAACTTGATGCGGAAACGCCAGAATGAGGGTGCCATGGTCACATTACCCCTTCTCCCCGGATCCGCTACTAGTGTTAGTGATCCACCATGAAGCACTCATTTGTGTCCACAATTTTCTTTGAAAAACACTGCAAACAAGAAAGTCCTCCTGTGTGAACGCAAGATGAATACCACCCGCCGCATAGTAAGTGCTCGCTCTGCTGTCCTATCTGGTGGGGGGGGGGACCCCAGGGCACCCCATCCTGACCTGGCCTGGGGGGGGGCTATGCTAACCTTGGACAGGGTGGGGGAGGGTACCCCAGGGCTGGGGTATCCCTGCCTGGAACTGGGGTACCCCCAGAAAGGACATGGGACCAGTGGAACTATTATGGGATGGAGATGGGGTACCCCCAGAAAGGACATGGGGCCGGTGGAAGTTGTTGAGATGGACAAGGGGTACCCCCCCCGTTAACAGACAGACGCCTGTGAAAACATTACCTTCCCGTCGTACTACGTACGTGGGCGGTAATAAACGCATCATATTTTTCGCAGGGTTGGTACTCTGACCTAACACCAGATGGCAGCAGGAGCAACATTACATTTACGTTACCGCAGACAAAGTATTGTGGAGCTATGAGCGAAGAGTCGTTCAGATTCTCCCAGTCTTTGCCGGAAGAGATTAGATGGATGGCGGAATATGCTCCAGTGTTTCAGATGAACGGAGATGACATAGAACTATTCCAGGAACTTAACACCTTTCGTAAAGTTCTATTGGTAAAAACAAATTCTTTTTGAAACCTACGTGATAATCCAAGGTCCCCACGGACAGATCCACCGCTTTTCATTGAACGGAGCGTCAACCCACCAGAATGGGTCGCCAACCCTGTATTCTACATTTTCTGAAAAACTTCGTGAAATTAAAGGAATTTTATATTTAGGGGGCGAGAGCTAGCTACGATGTGTTTCATTTGAAGGAATTTGTCTTTTCAGCAACAAATTCATTTAGCCGAGAGGCGAGTAGTCCTGGATTCTCTGTATTTTGGAACAGGAAATGCGACTCATGAACTGGTAAGAATTACGCAGTAACAATTACACAAGAAATCGCACGTTTAAATTTCTGGTATGAATACGTTAAAACTGACGACTGACGGTTTTGGCCGGTGTATCTTCTCAGGCGGAAGCACTCAATTCCTCGCTGTCGTCTCATCCCGATCTTCACGTCACGATCCTGACTGATTACAATTGTGTGGTGGAAGCATTAGGTAAGTAGCAGAACTAACAACAAGACAATGGCTCAATTGTGATGTATACTTTAAATCTTGAACGTGTATTCCAAGTATAAAAGACAGTGAATATTTGAAGACTCAGTCGATTCTTTCGAGTTTTTCGCAATAAGATCAAATTTCACATTTTAAGACAGAATTTACATCAAACATGCTTTAATGATTTTTCAAATGTGAAATAGTGCATGAAACAAACTTCTGTTAAAGGTCCTACAAGTAGCACAAGCCTCTGTGGCCTATCTTGATAAGCATTCAACCTTAGATCCAATGATGGTCAGTATTGTGAGTTCAAATCCCACAGGAGGCAACATTTTAAATTTTTAAAAATTTCTTCATGCAAATTCAGGCGGCTTAAAATGTAAATGTGATCTTATCATGAAAAACTCCTTTATGAAACTTTTCCAGGAAGTTCCTGTTCCTTCCTGCCTGCCCTGTTGAAGGAGCACGGGTATCGGATCCGAGCCTCGGTGTACCGCAGCCCGGAACTGAAGGAGTACCTCTCCTGGATCCACCCGGTGCTGCCGTACATCATCGAGCTCCACCACATGAAGATTTACGCCTTTGACGACAATCTTATTGTTGGAAGGTATGAACGAAACAAGAAACCTGGGTGGCTTTTAGCATAGTTTTTGTTTCTGGGGTTTTTTTCTTCAATGAAAATGACTATTGGTTAAACTAAATATCTTGTTTCTATGCCATTTCTTTTATTTCTGTGATGTAAAATCTTGTATTGTGGACAAAATCAAAATAGCGCAGCTGTGCTCTATCAAAAAGCTGCTGTGATGGATGATACGATATGTGTCAATGAATGAAACGGGTCCATCCAATTCACTTGCATCCTGTATAATTGTTTCAGTGGAAATCTGGACTTCCTTGAAAATGAACACAACCGCTACATGTTCCTGCGAGGCAGTCGACCTCTGGTGGATTTCTGTGAAGAACTGGTCACTTCCGTTGCGTCAGCCTCGTTTCAAATTCAACCCAACTACTCCTTGAAGATGAGTTCTGACCATCAGTGTTCAGTCAATAGGGGTGCGTATTATAACTTATAACTCTATTCAGACCAGAATTAAGTCCTCAAGTGTATTAAATTTTTTCTTAGTTTTTGAAATAAATTTTGGTAGTTTACCTCCAGGGGTAATGTTTCATCTCTTAACAACTGCACTTGTTACCAATCTGTAAGTCCACTTTCAAAAAGCAATGGAAATCTTTCAAGCAATCACAGGGGATCTTTCCCATGTGTAAACTTGGCACCGGTCAATGGCAAAGAAAATTCCGAAATTATATGCTGGCTTTCATCACAATACAATGCAGGCACTAATTTACAAAATCTCAAACGACTTACCATTATGACGTCATAGTTCCACTAATCACTTAAATCCAAGGTTACTTATGATTCATAGGTTCTGAAGAGTGCAAACGGGAATTGAAAGCCCGCATAGAACAAGTGTTCAACACTTACAACAAGAGGAACCATAGCAACCATTGTGATATCCATGGTAACTGTGATACTTGGATTGTTCCTTTGGTGCAGATGGGTCAATTCAACATCCATCTTCTGGGTGACATCACGGAAGGGTTCCTGCGCAGAACATCTGAGAATTCCCACCTGACTATAAGTACACCCTATTTTAACTTGCCAGAGGAATTGGAAAGAGTCCTGTTGTATGAGGCTGCGGCTACTTTACAAATTGTGACAACATCTCGGGAGGTTTGTACCAAAGAAGAAATATTTCAACAAAGTTTGCGTTGAAGGTAAAGCTTATCTCAAGGTCAAGGTTGATGCTATTCAATGTGAAGACCATATCAAAAGTCAAGTTCAAATAGTCTGTTTTAATTTTACTATGATTTAATATGCTATGTGGGTGGTGGATCCTCACGAAAGACCCTATCATTTGTTTTGAGCCAATCAGTGAAAGGCCGCCGTCAAAATCTTTTCATGAACGCAGTGTGAAATCAGTAAGGATGGACGTAATTGGCACATTTTGGCGGGTAATGATAAGAGAATTATATCATAGCTTGGATCGGTAACACAAAAAGGATTCATTTTTTAATTGACAGACATCATCAGTTTACACTCAAGCTCCTATAACAACAACGTTCCAGTTAGGAATGTACGGGATGTTTGAACGAGAGTTTTACGGCAGACTGAGCTGTGTCGGACAGGAGGCCCGGATCTCCCTGAATGAGGTGGTGAGAGAAGGGTGGACGTACCATGCAAAGGGCCTCTGGTACTACCCTCCTGGACAGTACTCGCCGACTCTTACCTTCGTTGGATCGTCTAATTTCAGTAGGCATCTGCTTTAAATATTTTTTGTAGTTTGTGGTAATCTGGAAAATAAAAGTTTACGTCTGTCACATCTGGCAGATTCTGGCACATCACCCATCGTAAAAAAGCCAGAATGAGAAGAAATCACAAATACAATGCACGATGTTCTGAGAACAACTTAAACAACTTAAAACAAGAAAGTCCTCCTGCGTGAACGCAAGAGGCATACCGACCGTGGCATAGCCGACTTGTCCGGGGGAGGGGTACTCAGCCTGACTTGTACCAGGGGAGGGGGTACTCAGCCTGACTTGTACTGGGGGGGGGGGTACTCCAACACACCTGGACTGAGTACCCCCCCCTGTTAACAGACAGACATCTGTGAAAACATAACCTCCTTCCGTACTACGTACGCGGTCGGTAAAAACCGCCAAAGAATTTCTTCCAACTACTTTGGAACCGTTTCATGCCACCTGTCACACACAGTCACTTCCAACGCAATTCAAAGTGGACTTTAAAAAATTTCAGATCGTCAGTCAGAAGAGAAAAGTCTGGAGTCGGAATTTGTGGTGTTCACGAAAAATGAGAATTTGAAGGAGCAGTTAAAGAGGGTATGTGCACTTTGAAAGAAATAGTTTCAATGGCAAATAGCGTATTCTTTGAATATACATTTTTGGATGGGGACCGCTTCTTCCATTCAAAGTCAAAGTCCACTGGCGGACCCAAGGGCGGGGCAGGAGTGACAAGAAACATTAAATCTATGCTATCGCTTTCAGTGTCTTAACTTTATATGACTATTTTTATTGGACCGTGAGAGGGTGGGTGGCATTACCCTCCTGCTAAAACAACGGAAGTTAAGAAGTTCGCTTTTGAAATTTTCAATTTATGGAGGCGGGTGGAGCCTTCCTATAGTCTTCACATTGGGGTAAATTCTGGGATATTGACAAGAACTTTCAAATGTTTGACTTCACAGATACTCCGCGTGTGGAAGCTAAAATCACTGCAGATGTACAAATTACCATGGCGTGTTTTCTGGGCCTAATTTTCTTAATTTTTCAGGTAGTTTGATCCAACAATAGGTTAGCATCCCCTCTGGTGTCGGTGCCCTGCCCGAGATGTCCTGGATCCAACACGGACTTAAAACACTTTTAATTATTTTTCAGGAGCATGACAGTTTCCTCAGTTTCAGTCGAAGAGTTAACAAAGAGGCTTTGATGGAAGAGGAGACACCACTTTATATTAAACTCGTGTCAATTATGCTTAAAAATTACCTTTAATCATGTGACAAATTAAAATGTACGACATTAACTCAGGGATCTCGCTTTGTTACCGCCCGCATTCGAAGGATGGGGAAGGTAATGTTTTCAGTCTGTCCACAGGAGGGGGGTACCCCACCCTAGCCGGGAGTACCACAGGTGGGGGAGGGGTACCCAAGCCGGGAAGGGGAACCTGAGCCGGGGGGTACCCCAGCTGGGGGGGGGGTACCCCCCTTCCCCCTAGGATAGGACAGCAGAACAAGCACTTGCTACGCGACGGGCAGTATGCCTCTTGCGTTCATGCAGGATGACTTTCTCGTTTACTGTGTGAAAAGTCCGGTGACTTGACCGCCATAATGCAGACACATACAGACAAAAAAAAACTCTGCTATTCAATTTTCATATGCGACAAGGCTTGGATTTGATTGCAATTAACGTCATGACACACAGGCACGGATTTTTTTTCAACTTTTGTACGAATGATATCAGCTTGGACTCTTTCCCTACTTTCATTTTTCTGTTACTTATGTGTCACCTGTATTTGTAGATTCTTTTGTGTCCGATATTACTCATCACCAGACGTTTATATTTTCACGTGCACAGATCGTATTCCGAAAATGTTTTCCGGTTTCTGTAAATTTTGCTCTTTGAATTTGAGTTCGTCTTCAAAAATTACTCTTTCGGGATTTCTACTAATCTTTTTAAGAGCGAAATCCTTTCGGCAGGCCTTTGGGTGACATCTACGCAGAGTGGTCTTAAGGCCCATTCACACTGAGCTAAAGCGAAAGAGAAAGCGAAAATTGTCTGTTGCGATATCGGTTGGCATAGCAAGGTTCAATTAATAAGGAAGTTTGGAAAACATACGTACAATGCATTCTTTATGGGATTTCTATTTTCTCTTGTTTTTATTTACACAAATCCTTTATGCCCCAGTCTTAGAGCAATACTTCTACATGCGCAGCATCTCAGGGTTACACCCCTTACAGCCCTCAGTCTTAGTTTGCCTCTTGTACAGTAAACATGTAGCTTGATTTAGTGGAATTAATAAAAGCATCTAAATTGCATTTCTATTCGTTCTATGGATATTACAACATTGTCTTTGATTTTGTTGTTCCTGATATTTTTTGTATTTGCTCCCGCGTTTGCTTGGTGTGAATAGACCCTTAAATTCATTACGCTTATACACTTGTCGCAAGACAAATGAATATAAATCCTATTGGTGTGTGAAATAGACTGATTAATAAATATTTGTTCTGTTTCCGTTCATTTGCATTTTCCTTTGCGGCAAGAAATAACTAAACACAAACATATATTTATGTGTTAAAATGAATTTATTTGAATGTTTCGCCATTTAATTCCAGTAGGCTCATCACATAATCATCACATGATATAATTTCAAAGCCATATTTATTTTAAAAATCAGCAGCCCATCAAGATAACTGTTAAAGTGTCAGATTAAGCCTTTCTGGACATTTTGCACCTTTCCTGCGGTCTCCTAACCCACGCATCAATAGATTACAATTGCCTATGTTATTGGCTCGGTAACGTATAAGCCTATTGATTGTATTCTGAGTAGCACCAATTTTTTTGGTCCGTTCTACTCCTTTCTATGACAATCATGGATGGAACACGGGATGTTGAGCTGAGGGAAAATCTCAAAAACATGCAGATCCAACAGAGGTAAATAAACTACATCATTTCATTCCAGTCACTTCATGACCAACGAACAACCAAACATTTCATTAGAAATGTACCACAGTGTGAATCGGCAGAGTGCGAGGAGTTATCTTAACTGATGTGAAATTCTATCACTCCCTCATATTTGTCGTTGCTCGTGAAAGAGGAAATGGCTTTATTCCAGCATCTGCCAGTCTCTGTTCTTCAGCTAAATCGATCTCACACACAGCGATATTAGCCGCCCTCAGCTTCATCAGGTTTTTAGATCTATCATGAGCTTTAGGCCATGAATAAGGTGCTTCTGACTGTACGATGCATACTGTTTCAAGAGCCGGCAAAAGATTGTCTTCAACACACGCAAGGACGGAACTCAAAAATTTAGAGTCATCCTCCTCGACGCAAACAGCCTGCAACGTCGTCAGGCAACCCCAGCGTGATGTCATATTCATGTGTCTATCACTAATAACGGAGAAGCGCAATTCTCTCAGGCCCTCCAGAGATGAGGTTTTCTTTGATAAAAGATTGAAGTCTGGAGAACAGATCGGCCAGCAAGGGACACAAGGCATCTCTGTTGGTGATCGCTGAACGTTCAAACTCAGTAAACTGTTCCAGGAAGAAGGGGAGGAATTATCGAACAAAAGATTCAGATGGTCGCAGATTTCATCGTTCAGAGATATATCCAGATGCTTGAGCTCTGGTATGTTACCTTCAACATTAGCCTGTGTGAGACTTCTAAGATCATTTCTGTTCAACCGGCAATCTCTCAAAATCAAAGTGTGCAGCTCTGGGAAATGATGTTTTAGTAGTTTTGAAAGTTTTCCCCCCATGCCCGTACTGTGACTTATATCGATGTTCTGTAGACACCACTGTTCCTGTAAAATCGTGGTGATAACTTCGAAAGTATCGGTAGATTCAATGAACCGGTGGAGCGTTAGTTCTTTCAAAAAAGGCAGAAATTCGGATCGTAACCAATCAACTTCTTGTGCATTCCACCGCAAATCTAAACTCAACCCGGTTATGTTTTGGAGTCTGCCCTTCTTCGTCACGGAAGAGAATTCCTTTAAGCCCCTGCCTGTGAAACCTGTGACAGTCAAGTGAGTTAGCTTAGGCCATGCTTCGTCGAAGAGACAAGCTATGGTTGGTCGTTCAGTGTACAGTTCGACCGCCGGAATACTGAGGTGAGTAAGTCTGGGAAAACCGCCACTCTGCGCAAGTCTGCTGAGAGCGGAAACCAAGAATACTGTAGCTTCTCCCAAAGATAGGTGTTGAAGTGGCGTCGTTTGAACTATATTCTCGATCATTACAACGACTTTCTCCTGTTTCATTACGTGCAGAGACTTCATGTGTTCGTGCAGGATAGTTGACAGAAAGAGACGTGAGCCTGAGAAACCTTTAACAATATAGACTGACGCTTGGCGCCCAGCTTTGAAACTACACTGCAATAGTGACTTCAGGATCTCTTGGTGTTTCTTACCATCATTAGATCTATGCAAAACGATACTAAAATCACTCATAGCTGTACATGACAAGTACGAATTCTCTGTATCAGACACTGTTATGGATTTAAGCGTCGTCTCGAGCAACGGGTGTATTTTCGTGAGGATCCATTTTGAAAGTTCCAACTGGACACTGGCATTATACAAATTTAAATGTCTCACGTTTTGAAGTCCTGTTAGAACCTCGCCCCAGATTACAAGGCTTGCTTCATCATCATTCATCTTAGCCTTCTCGATATTCAGTGATGGAAATCTTTCAGTCATAGATATACTTGGCAGATCTAACTGAACATGATCTATCTGGTTCAAAATGTACAATTTCAGGGTCTCTGTTACTTTTGCGCGCTTTTGTTCAATGGTAGGAAAATAGTTTTTGGAGCTACACGCTAACCAATTCGTGAAGTAGAAAAACAAAGGGTTGGTGAGAAACAAAGACTTCTCAGGATCGTCCCCAAGAAGTGACTGCACACTAGCGCCCTTCACAAGACAGAGAATGAAGTACAAGGCTCCCAGGAACTCTTGGATACTTCGGTGGGGAAACGTCACAAAAATATCGACTGTTTCGTCTGCAATCAGCCGGAAATCTTCGTGACCAATCAATAGTCCATAATCAAACGCATTTGCGCCAACTTGCTTTGTGACGTAACTTCTCTTGAGTAATGGTTTCCCTGAAATCAGGGTTTCCAATGCCAGTTTGCCAATGTTACGCATGACTGTCAGAAAGTCATTTTCATCAAACTCACGCATTTGACGCACAAGGAACTTCTTGTACAAACAACGAACCATCCGAGCGTAAATTTCGCCAGAGTCTATGGTCTCACTGGACAAATCGATCTCGTCATGTCTCACCAAGAGACACATAAAAGACAGAAGGATTGGACACCTGTGCAGAGCAATGTCCTGTCTGTAACCCGCCGGCTTGAAATTCAGTACGTCTTGCACTTGTTTTTTATTGCCTAGAATCTTTTCCGCAAAGATTTTGGCCTGTTCCCAAGTGAAACCATTGACTCTGACCTTAGTGGCGAAATACTTCTCTATCGTTAATGTGCTATGGGGACGTGAAGTAAGGAAGATATTACAGTACAACAACTTCCTGCCCTCTATGATTTTCTTGACATCAAGATTTTGACCCAGGGCATGCTCGTCTAGACCATCCAGAATCAATAAACATTCGGAACCAAATTTGTCCAAAATTTTTTGGATTTTTTTTGAAGTGATGCCCAACCCTTCCAGTTCTGGTCTTTGCTGTATTATGATATTCTCTATTGTGTCCCCGGGATTCACAAGCTTTAAAAACACAAAGAAAACTATGGAGAATCTAGTAAAGTTTTTTATCGCCCAGTCCCATGCGATCTTTTTTGCTAGCGTAGTTTTCCCAATGCCGGGGTCGCCCTTAGCTAGCACTTTTTCAGGCAATCTCCTTGATGACCTTAGGCATTTCGTGATAACAGAAGGAGATCTTTGTAGTTTCCTGAATATTTCTTTGTAATCTTTTACAGTTCGGTACGTGATTTCTGTGGTCCCTTCCTGAACGTGCTCTACTGTCAGGTCAGTGTACAGATTATCCATGTCGGTGACGTATTCTTTAATCCAGGGCGCCACTTCTATCTTCATCGCCTGTTCTGTCCAAGGCCGTAATTGTTTCGCCAAAGCCTGGAATTCTCGTCTTGTCACTGTGAAACACAAGAAAAATCTGTACAGAATATGAATGCCAATATTAGATAATTTGGACTTGTTTTGAGTTGGATTCAGTCACTGTTGTTATAGACAAACTAATGTATGAAGAATGTTTCGAAAAGGCTTTCATACGGACAAAGTTAGCACCTTTCGCAGCTGAACTGCCACTGTCTCGCGCGACGAACTGCGGGGTTGAAGGTAGGAGCTCTTTCTCCGTTACTCCGAGGATCTCCCCGACCGTCCGCGGATCTACAGAGCCACACTCTTGAGCTGAGACGTATAACAATCGAGCCAAGTCCTAAAATATTATTACGCTTGACAGGCTTTCGAAAGTGTAAAAAACGCAGTATGCATCCAGGATAACAAGCTTGCTTAGCGTATAATTCGATGCACCGGCCCATTTACGGTGCAGCCATTCGCATACACATCTTGCACATCTAGGTTGAGAGCCCCACAGGGATCTA
>JBCAUG010017101.1:0-10860 GCA_038406175.1 Haplosyllis leylae
GTAAGACCTTCCTCAGAGGATCCTAGGTACCGGAGGTCTAGGAAGTGTAGGTTAGACTCAGCCGTGCCTGAGCCTTATGTAGATCTACCACAACTAAAAGACCTCGCATTACAATGTTTGTGATGTTCATGGTTTATTGCATAGTTAGTAATGGATAGACTGCTCTGATCTTTCGTCTGCATGTAATAGTAAGTCTCTACAAGAAACACCCCATAGCATGTAACGCTATACTGGGTACCTATATCAATAATGTACATTTTGCATTATCAGTATTAATTACGCAGTTTAAAGGATAAATTATTCAAGAGAACTTGTTTTATTCCCTACGCAATATTGTATATACTAAATGCATGGCTGTATGGAACAATATGAAAAATCCTATCAGGAATTTGATTTACAGGACGTAAACAACAGTGTTACCACAAATAGTGGCAAAATGGTGAACTTATCGATGCCACTCCATGTGGTAACAGACTTTGTCGTTATATACACAGCGAGTGATACAAACATTATGGACATGGACAATTCATGTGGCGATAAAAAACCTACTTATTAACTATGTATAACGATAGACACTTTGTGGTGTAATCTATATTTATTACCATTTAAATTAAAATATTCATGTTGTATCTACTTAACGGTCATATAAAAAATGTTGTATATAGGGAGTTCCGCCTCTGGAGGATAGTCAAATGATGACTTCGAGAACTACCCGATTCTCAGTTAATCAAACAACAAATGTCATGATAACTATAACTCACAGGAACGGTAACATGTACACAGTTTTGAGAATCAAATAAATATTATTATTATTATTATTAGTACAGCTGATCGCATGAAATAAGCAAACAAAAAAAAGTCCAAGGAGTCAAAATTTTTACTTCGGTGACTCGTTAAACCTTATGCAAGATGAGATTGAATCCACACCTTTTTTGTTCCACCATGACCTTTCCGCACTTACACTCTTTGATCCGCCAATTGTTGCTCTACCATGACTGTTTCTTGTTCCTCATTATTGTTCTGTATGATCTTTTGCACTTGCAATTGAATGTCCCAACCATTTTTTGTTCCACTCATTTTCTGTTCTGCCAATTTCTGCTCTGCTGATTTTTCATTTGCACTTTTTGTTCTGCCATTACCTTTTTGTACTTACACTTATCCTGAGGTGTCCCCAACACTTTTTGTTCCACTCATTTTTGTTCCATCATGACCTTTTTGCACTTAGACTTATGCGAGGTCTGTTTGGTCCTGCGGATGCAGCGATGATCTCAGGTGCGGCTGAGACTGTGTAGTGCGATGGGAAAGTCTATGTAGACCTCTGGTACCGATGATCTCTCAAAGGTGTCTTACATCTGTTTCTCACAAGCAAGAGATGTTTGAATTTTGACTGGTTTATTTCAGTTTGGTATAATCTTCTATGTTAGGTCACTCTCGGCATTTAAGCCTAGTTTCCAAAATCAGCATTTAAGCCTGGTTACTGATTTGTAAGCACGTTACTGCTCTGTAAGCACACTGTTACTCTGTGGTGCACTATGTTAAGTACTAGTCGTACTTGACCTTGATTGGCTCTGACTGATGTCTTCAACTATTGGCTACACATCTGGTTGGATCCTTGGGAGGCTCTCAACATTAGAATGTGTAGTCGACAGCTGTACGGTAAAGTGTGGGACCTCGCACTTAAGGGTCCCCACCTTTGTTTTTGTTTAACCATGAGCTTTTGCACTTACACTTGAAGGCTCCAAACACTTTTTTTGTTCTGCGAATTTTTGTTCCACCTACTTTTATTCTGCAATGAGCTTCTTGCATTTACACTTTTTGGTTTGCCACATTTTAGTTTCACCATTACCTTTTTACAGTGGAGCTGGATTATGACTAAGTGTTATCCAACAGAAAGGACCTAGGACCAGAGGGTGGGGTATGTGTACTGACAAACTGACAACATTTGAGTTTTTTTTCTATTTTAAATTAGCAAATACATCTAATTAGATGACAAAAAATTGTAATATTATAAAAGACTTCCGAGAGGTTTGAACTCTAAAGCTACTGATCAGAAAACAGGCACGTAACTATTACACCAAATGAGCTGGCTGTGAGTGAGAGGCAGAGAAATGCTTTCAATATCCTACAGTCATGTACCTACAGCATTGGGAGTAGCTAGCATTGTTAGTATAAATGATAACGATACATTAACAACCATCACACTCCCCCTGGTGGAGGATTTACTTACAGATTGATTTACATGGGAAATTCCTTTATATTTGATATACATAACATCGTATATTATTGCAGCTTTTGCTAGTAACATAAAAAAACCAATGTGATTCACTGAATATAACATTGTATGAGTTATTTCAAAATAGACTGCTATGTTTTATTGTTACACACATTTTGCCATCAAATCTGTAGAAAATGAGTAAAGGAAAAATTAAACCTGTGCTAACCCACTTGGCTTTTTCCTATTGCACAGTATGACTTTGCTCTCAGGGGAAAATACAAAGTAAAGAACTTCTCTATAGACATTGTTGCAAGCAACTCCGATGATAATGTCCACCAAAACAAAACAAAAAATATCCAAGTTTACAGTTTGTATAAGAATCAAGATATATGGTCCTATGTGATACATGTCCAATGTAGGCCACATGAGCTCCACTCAAATTACAAATTTTGACTGATATATCTTTTGTAATTCTCACTGAGACTAACCAAATTTTTATTGGGGCCCAACCCATGCTAAATAAAACTTCAGATTCTTTAATGTACTAGTCTGAAATAAGAAATGTTTTTGGTTTGTTATTCAAATTTTCTAAACCTCTAAAGATTATTATCTAATATAGTTATATGCTGAAACTATATATATGGACAAATAATTTGCATTCGACCACATTCATAAGTTAATGCAGTAAGTAATTTTGTAAATACACTATGACTATGACTTAATTGAAGAAACATAAGACCTAATCTTGTGCAGCAGCCATGTCCCTTGGATGCTCACTGGAATCAGGTTAAACTTCAAAATGCAGAAAAGAAACTTTTCAGTAAAGTTTTCAAGAAATTAACTCTAATTTAATTAAATTAGATTAGAAATTAAATTAAATTAGAACTAGATTGAAAATAATACTCTCTACGAATCACCAATAATTGTACGTTGCTATTTTTAGATATACTTGCTTTTTATTTATAATTGAAAATGAATTTTTTTACAGACTGGAATTGTAAGTTGTAAATTGTAAGTCACAAATTTCTCCATATTTAATATCCTTCAGGGTGTTAGACAGTCTTTCCTACTAAATCTCTCATATTGTTGATTTCCTTGTAAGATCGAGTTCAAATTTCAAAAACATGAATTGACAACATTTTTGAAAAGTACAAAAACTTTTAAAAAATCCACACAGTTAGAAAGAGATTGAAAATAATAGCACAACAAGAAAGTCCTCCTGCATGAACGGAAGGAGCATACCGCCCGCCAAGCAGCAAGTGATCGCTCTGCTGTCCTATCCCCAGGGGGTACCCCCCCGACTTGTACTCGGCTGGGTACCCCCTGTACAAGTCTTTACTTGCACCCAGTTAAGTACCCCCCTGTGGACATAAAATAACGCTGCCTACAAACAACGCACTTTTTTGTTTCCTTCAGCGGAAATTACAATATGTACAAAAAGCTACAACATGCAGTAACCATGACAACGGACCCTGTTTGTTTCTGGTTGCTATTGTGAAAACAGTACCTTCTCGTCGTACTACGTATGCGGACAGTAATGATCAATATTTTTGAGAATCGTAAACATTTAACTCATCTATTAAGTCAACAAACAAGGTTAAACGATACTTTTTAAGGGGCAAAATAAAAAGGGAAAGCCGTGAAGCAACAAAGGGCTTTCAAATTAAATTATTTAAATATCTGATAATGTTACTGGTTGCAATCTTCTCTACAGGACAGCATGTCCTGGTTGTAAGTTTACTTATGATTAGCTGTGATTGTGTCAGTGATGACAGAATTCCTGCTGGTAATATGGCTATGTCTGAAAGAATTAGCTGTGGTTGTGACAGTGGTGGAAGAATTCATGCTGGTAGAGCTTTCTTCCTGCAGGACATCATGACTTTCCACAATTCATTTCTAAATTTCTGCCCGAATATACAGTAGAGTATACCATTGATACTATGATTTATATACTGCATGGTAAGCAATGAAAGGCTGCCAAATGGATAAGCTGTCAATTTGAATTTAATAGCACTGTCCACAGCACAGGGAGAGGTTAGTATAATGAATGCTAATGATACAGTGATAACCATAACACTCCCCCTGGTGGAGGATTTACTAACAGATTCATTTGTGTGAGAAATACCTTTGTATTTTATGAACATTAGTTTGAATATTATTGCAGCATTGGCCAGTACCATAACAATAATAGGAACAAATGAATATAATATTGGGTGCATCATAGGAATGTAATCAGTATGCTTTGTCATTACACAAAACTTGCCATCAATGGATTTCCTCCAAATAATTGAAGGGATATTAAAACCTGCAATAACAACAGCTAAAATAGAAGTTACCCACTTAGCTGTTCCTACTGTACAGTAAGATTTTGCTTGCAAGGGGAAATACAGAGCATATAATTTCTCAATAGACATTACTGCTAGTAACATTGATGAATATTGTGAACTGGAAAGATACACAAAGTCTCCAAGTTTGCAGTTAGTCCACAGAGATGGATTGATTTTCCACCGTGAGAGATATCCAATCCAGGCAAGGAAAGCTCCACTCCACAGTACACCTATTTTGAATGAGATTTGTTAAATTAGAATAATTAGCTGATTTTACCAAAGAATCAGACAAGCATGACTGAAGGATATTGAAAGATTTTTTGTTCGGTTTCCTCCTGACATTTAGATCTTCTTGCCATGCAGTGTATCATGGAATCCTGGTACACTTAATTAAGGTTTTCGGAACAATGCGAAGTTGACAATTTTGGGATCAGAGGGATTCCCACATGAAATAGAAAAAATTACCTGGTCAGGTATATATTTTTGCTTAAATCTTCAACTGTCTTTTGTTCTTGCACCAATTGAATCTTGGACTTAGATGATGATAATATAAAGTCTTAAACCTTCTGAGAGAACAGCATCAGACCTAAGTGGCAGAGGTTCCAGGTTTAATCCTCACTTTTGTAACATTTTTTGCTGGAATTTTTAGTTTTCACTTTGTAAACCCTCCCCCAAGCAAATTGTACTTCCAATTTCGGCCAGTTTGTAAAAACCCTAAACAGATGGAAAAGCAAGTGGATCAAAATGGCTCAGCTGCGGTGTTGGCCATCTGGACCTCCTCAGGGAACAAAGGTGGATGTGAGGGTCATGCAGGCTATAATGCCTTCCTACAAACTTCGCTCTGGAACCTAGAGGAGACAGGGTTAACAGTCATTCCGTAAATGGACTTATGTCTACCAAGATTTGTTTTTCAGTTAGTTTATGATCAAAGAGAATCGTCGCACACTTACTTGTATCAGCCATGGCTATTATTGATAAATAGAAACAAGTTGACATCTTCTTCAATGATCCTTGTCTCATGATGTAGAACGACAAACCGTTTCCAATTGTTCCAAATACGATCAAAACTGGTCTCATTACCAAATTCAGAATTCTTACCAAATTCAGAATTCCTTCTATCTCTCCAATTTTAAGATAAGTATATATTATTTGTGTTTCATTATTTAACAATCCTGCTGAGAGGGAATCATAGCTGGTTGTTGTTGAGTTATCTGCTGTGGATACAAGTGGGAATAATATATCTGCCATCACTTTCTCCTGATGATCACATATATTATGAAAACTGTAGTCTAAATTTCAACTAAAATTTTACTTTGAAGATCGTTTGAAATCCGCCATACTTCCATTGTAACAAGTTTAATTTTGGTCAGTACACAGCAACTTATGTCAAATAGGTTAATCTAAGAACAACCTGGTTTAAACGTTGAATACAGATACGTCAAAAAGAATTGCAGAACCAAGAAGCTGTAACTCATTAATTTTTGCTGGCTTATTAGAGTCAGCTTATTGATTATAAAGGGGAGGGGCACATAGTTTTCTGGGAAATGTTGGAAGGGAGCCTTTGGCACTTTTATGATAAGTAGGCATAGTTTTTATGTACTGTGGTTGGTTGGAATTTAGGATTTAGAATGGGGTGAGATGGAACAACCAATCATCTTTATGTGCATAGTGATGTGCAGTGGTGTGTAGTGGTGTGTAGTGGCATGCAGTGGTGTGTAGTGGTGTGCAGTGCATAGGGGTGAACAGGTCATAACACCTCTTAACAGAGGGCCTTAGCAGGGTTTTTTTGTGCAGGATTTTGTGCTGGATTTTAGGTAGATCTACCTCAAACACAAAATCTGGGACTCTGGGACCTCTACTGGATCAATTTTGACAAATTATACCTTGTTTGAAAGCTCTTGACCTGTAGATTCAAAAAATTACATCAATTCCTCGAGATATACATTTAAATTACTTAATTCATCTTGTCACATTTTAATCCAAAATCCAATTGCAAAATCCAACAAGACCTAGAAATTCCAAAGTTACTTTAATGATGAATCTATTCAAAATTACTTGTCATTCTACATTATGACATCACAGATCCTTGTCTTATGACGTGACATTGTTAGGACGTCATATTACCTAGCAACGAGACAACGTGTGTAATTGCTACACTCCGTAGATTTTATTTCATGTCAACTGTAAGAATCTCAATGGCAAGAGAATATGTAAATGAAGGCCTGACGTTTTTCATATGACTTCGGAAATCTCATTTCATTCTTCTTTGATACTGTGATGCAAGACGTACAAATGCTTAAGTTTTTGTCAAAAATACGGTTGGTGCCTCATTTCTAAAAAACTTGGAATTAGGGTGTACGCAAAAGACAGTCAAGATTTCAGAAAAATGTTTAATACATGTTCACTATGTGACGTAATTCTTGCATGACTCACAAGAGTTACTTAACAGGTGGTTTAATCGAGGTTTTCGTTTTCAACACAAATCTGGCATTTCTGTACATCGAGGGATTTTAAAAGTGTCAGCAAAAATTAATTGAACTCACAACACCCCCCATCAGTGGATTAAAAGTCTAATTCTGATTCAACTCTTCCAATCTGTCATTTCTTGGTATTCTTAAATTGTAAGACTCTATAAAGTCATGCTCTATTGAATCTAGAAATAATCCATAAAGTGAGGTAGAGCATGAAGCAAGATTCTATTTAAGAAGCCTTTTTATTTTTTACTTAAACTTTTTAAAACCCTTGATGTGCAAATTTGTACAGAAGTGCCAGATTTGTGTTGAAAACGAAAACCTCGATTATATGAGAAAATTCATCTGCATGCAGAAGACCAAATATTCTTGTTTAATTCCAACTCAGCTCCAATGTTACATAAACATGACTGTGACATTCAAACAAGTTCATTGCAGCTTGCAATATTAAGAAAATGTAATAATTTGTTTCCATGATGAAAACATGGCCACATTTTAAGATACTTAATCTGGTAGTAAAACTGTATGTGTAGGTCAGTGCAGATGATTGGATGATATAAACATACAAAAAAATCGAGAAGTGAAAAATTTCACTTTGGTGACTCCTTAAACCTTATGCAAGATGAGATTGAATCAACCCTTTTTTATTTTGCCATGACCTTTGTTGGCACTGTAAGGGTGTCCACCACTTTTTATTCTACTTATTTTAGGTTCATCATGATAATTTTGCATTTAAACTTGAGGGTCCGTCTACCTTTTGTACCACTCTTTTTCGATCCACCATCAGCTTTTGCACTTACCCTTGAAGGTTCCCACCACTTTTTGTTCTGCTAATTTTTGTTCCACCTATTTTTATTCTACCATTGAGCTTTTTGTCATGGGCTTTTGTTCCACCTATTTGGTGTTCTACATTGTTTTTCCACCATTACCTTTTTGCACTTACAGTTGAGGGTCCCCATCTCTCTTAGTTATGCAAGAGACTTACTCCCTTTAGCACTCAATCCCCTGTTGGTGGTACCCCCTGTCCTGACTGGTTTATGCCTCTCCCCAGCAGAACCTTGAACAGGACCAGTGACATGATGACCTGCAACCAGAGACTGTTTTCTCCATTTAACTGACAAACAAACTGAAAGTATTTGAGTTATTCTATTTTGAAGTAGAAAATGAATCTAATTTGACAAATTAGACAAAATTTTATAATATTAAAAAAGACTTCTATGAGATTTGAGGCATGCTAACCACCATACAAATCAGCTGGCTGTGAGTGAGAGGCAGAGAAATGCTTTCAATATCCTACAGTCATGCGTTAGTATTGTAAATGATAATAATACAGTGACAACCATTACGCTCCCTCTGGTGGAGGATTTACTTACAGATTTATTTGTATGGGAAATTCCGTGACAGTTGATATACGTTAATTTATATTGCAGCATTTGCCAGTAAATATATATACAATGGGTAATATTGAATATAAAATTGTATCCATTATTTCAAATAGACTGCTATGTTTTATTATGATACACATTTTGCCATCAAATTCGTAGAAAATGAGAAAAGGAAAATTTAAACCTGCAATCATAACTGCCAGAATAGAAGTCACCCACTTAGCCATTCCAACTGTACAGTATTAAAGATGAAATACAAAGCAAAGAATTTCTCAATAGACATTACTACAAGTAGCATTGATGAAAAATATCCACCAAAACAAAACAAAAATTATCCAAGTTTAAAGTCTGTGTAAGAATCTAGATCTATGGTCCAATGTGAGATATGTCCTACCCAGGCTACGAAAGCTCCACTCCACAGTACACCTGAAATGATATTCTTCTTTCATTTCTTATCCATGTCAGTTTATGTAGTTACAAAGGAGATCAGTCAGTTTTGATAGCTGTCCACAATGGGGGTCAGACTAGTATTGCTAATTTCATTAATTACCAAATTTTGACTCAGTCTGATGTATCTGTTATAATTCTCATTGAGATTATTATTAGCTTTCTAACTAGGATTTCAGACTTTATTGGTACTGGTTTGGAAATAAGAAGTATTTTTGGTCAGTTATCCAAATTTTCTCAAGGTAATTCTCATATATATATAATATGTGCTCAAAACATGTAGACACATGATTTGAATTTGATCACATTCATAATTTTAAACAACCAGTAATTCTAGAAATACACCAGTGTAACTAAAGCTCTCAAAGCTGAATGTTTAATTGACTTACTAATGCTGAACTTTTCAATAACTCTTAAATAAATAAAATCTTAATTGATTTAGTTTACACTTACTTGTATCTGCCATAGCCAGTATTGACAAATAGAAACACATTGACATCTTCTTCAATGGTCCTTGTCTCATGATGCAGAAGGATAAGCTGTTTCAATAGTTTCAAATACTATTAAAACTGGTCTTATCATTAGATTCATAATCCTTGCTATCTCTTCTGATAAAGATGTCACTGTTTCTTCTGTCTCATTAATAAATGATTCAGTAGCAATGAAAACCTCATTATGTTCTGTAGACTGGTAGAATATGTTGTTATCATTGTTTTTTCCTTGTTAAAGTGATATATTTTAAACTTGAATGCTTTAATGATTGCATTAATGGAACTGCAACATGGCTTGTTCTGACAAGGCTTGCCTAGAATTGTTCCATGTCACCGATTGAATGGTTTATGGATGTTCCATAGAAGTTGAATGAAGAAACGTCGTGAAATGAAAAACTCAGTATGATCCACTTGACTTTTCCATTTCTGACAAAACACAGATCCAACAGCAAAGAAATGTAGTTTTTTCCCAATAATTTGTCAAAAAGACCTCCTCTTGTGCAGCAGCCTTGTCTGCTGTGTTTCCCTTTGATGTTCACCAGTGTCAGACTGAAAGACGTATACTTCTCGTTTTGTCAAAAAAAACTAATAAATGCATAGAGGAAACTTTCAGCAAAGTTTAAGATAATGTGCATAATGAATTACAATCTTATGATTTCACCTCTATTACAGTAATTGACAAAGTATTTACTTGTATTAGTAGAATTTCAAAGTTTGTATAGGAGTCACATCACTGGTATTTCCTGTTTTCACCTCTGTTTTACTTGATGTCAATATTGGCATCACTAACCAAAAAGAACAAAACTCTTTTCAAAATGGGCAATATGATGGCCCTATATTTTGTGAAAATCTGCGCATATCAAAGTATGCCTGACAAATAATGTAAAATTATGTTCAAGGATTGAATAATTTTGTATCTAACTTGTTGTATCTAAATTATTCCATGTAAGATAAATACTATTATTTTATACTAGGTTGATTGACACTGTATGAGATTGAAGCATTGGACACTGCAGGAATAGCATTCATTTCTGATTGCCTCCAATAGCTTCAGTGAATTCTGACTAATTTTCCCAATGGTGCTCTATTTAAAAACATTTATGAGAAAATGTATTTACAAACATAAATAACCAATACATTTGTCTCAAAATATGTTTCTATTGGAATCCTGTTAGAATATTTAGAAATATTCCAACAGGAAGTGTGGCTTAACCATGTACATTGTTGGGAATCTCTGAATATCAGAGGCATCCCGAAGAAAGCTCGAAATATAGTGTGTGAGGTCAGATGGAAGCGAACATCAAAACTCTCGAAAAACTCGGATATACTAAACGTTTGAGTGGAATTGACCTTTGACAGCCATCTAGATTGATCTAGATCTAGATCCTCTGTGAGTCACCAATAGTTGTATAATATTATTTTGTAGGTGCACTAGATATCTCAGGGAGTGACAGCAGTTGTTCATGGGTATTAGTTCATGCACTGGACCTATTTGTGAAAGAGAAGGAGCTGCTGGCTGTACTA
>JBCAUG010017112.1:0-10859 GCA_038406175.1 Haplosyllis leylae
GGCCCATAAGAGTCAATGGTAATGAACTTCACATGCGATTTTTCATTGGTATGCGTTCCGCCGTGCTGATCCCCCCTGAGGGTGGGCAGGAGATAATGCCTCGTATCCCATAATGTAATAGAACTGCAAGGGGGTGGGGAAGGTGAAAGGACCTATCCCATTACGCAATGCGACCAGAAAAGAGGCGGGACAGAATAGGGTGAGTCGGCCTTATCCCATGATGTAACGGAACTGGGTGTAAGTGGTTAGGGCACCGATATCCCACAATGCCATGGGAACAGATCCCACTGCGAAGAGATTGACTGAAAACATTACTTCCCCACAAACTACATACGCGAGTGGTAATAAGAATTGACCTGGCTTTGAAACTCAGGGTAGACATCACCCAAAGTCCTAAACAGAGGTGGAAGTGATATTACAAAAATAATAATGTCCCAAAATAATTTATTAAAACGCTAAATGAATTGAAAAGCTACAAAGTGATAGATCTACAATTGAACAATTGCACACCGAAAAGATCTTATCCGCATCCACTTCAGCGAAAACACCCTTGCATCAATTCTATCATCTTCTCTCTTCTCTGCTTTGGTCATTTTTCTTCTCTTTTTGTTATTCTTTTTGAGTTCCTCGTCCGGTATATCCGTTTGGTCAATGTAGTTGAACCACAGAGAAAATGACATTAGGAATACAGAGAGGGGTATGGACCATTGTAACTGAAAACAAAACAAAATTATTAAGGCCTGTTTACACGTTCCGACCCCGTCACCATCACCCTGCCCGTCACCGTCAATTTTATCATTGTATTAATGGTGACGGACCTTTTGATGGGCAAAATGGGTTCTAGAGCCATTCTGCCTGTCAGAAGGCCTATCATCATTGGCACAATTATAAAACTTGACGGTGACAGGCATGGTGATGGTGACGGGGCCGGAACGTGTAAACAGGCCTTTAACACAGTTTTTGCTATATTTTGTAAAGAAAATATACCTGGGAAATAATCATTGTCATTCCTGCAAGGGTACTTATTAAAACCTTTACTAGCAATGATCGCTCTTTCAGCTATTCTATCACTTGCACGGAATTTACAACGCCACCTTATCAATTACCACCTCAACAGTTCTTGGTTCAACAAAGGTCATTGACGAACTGGGCGGCCATATTTAACGATAATTGCTTGTTATCATACAAATAGTTTCTTCCTAATATAAACCGAGCAGATACTTTCTGTGTGCTTTCTTCAACGAACTATTAATTCATTATTCTTTTGAAGTCTAAAAAGGGGACAATAACAAATGTTGAGCAAAGGTATACTATATGTTTTGGAGCGGTGTGTAACAAAATACACCCCTCCCAGGGGTTGTATCCCATGAGCGTTGTGAGTAGGACAAAGACCCGGGGAGGGGTGTATTTTGTTGTACACTACTCTAAAAACGTGTTCTATGGTTTTATTTTTTATCTGGAATAGTGTACAGTAAAATCCACCACCCATCTCAGCCAATGAAATTGCTGCTTTTAAGCTGGAAAAAGGATAGATGATAGTTACCTCTGGATTAAGCGTGTCATCATTGCGAATGATACTGAGCAGAGGCCAGAAGATAACTGCCGACACCTGCGCCAGAAACACGGCGGTGTCCAACGCCACCATCACCGCGCGTCTCTTCTCCTGCGCCGGTCGCGTTAGCAACTACAGAAATAAAAAGAATTGTGGCAGTTTGGAAGGTTGACTAATTATCAAGAAAGTTGTACTTTTGTACTTTTGATACTTTTGTGTGAGATTATCAAAGATGCTCAATTGCAAATTTCAAATATTACTATTTAGTCCTTTTTTACAAAGCGGTATTATTTTCCCACATACTGACCATATTTAATAATAATGGGGAAGGATGGTTGGTACCTTGAGGAAGCTAGGTAGAACCGCCATTCCCGTCATGAGTAGTACACCGTGCAGAATACTCGGCAGTTTGGGAAGAACACGAAACGTGAAAGCGCACATACCAATAGTTTGTAGACCTTCAAATAATGCTACCTAAAACACAATGAATGTTTCAATCAATGATGGCTGCAGGCAACTGTATTTTCTCAATAACACTGATTTTTGGAATGAATGAAATAGCTCCCACCCGCATGAAACCTTAAAACTTGATCACAATTCACAAGCTTAACTTGACTGGGGTGCGAGACCCCTCACAGACTTCAAAGCATCTCGAAAATGTAGAGCAAAGTTTCATATGAACTCTTCATCGTATCCGAGGAACACATCGGGTTTTTTGAATTGGTCTATTTTAAATTATAGATGCCTCACTATGAATTGATTATTTTCAGTATGAAATATAGCTATGTAGATAGCAACATGGTTCGATTGTTGGACCTCACAATATGAACTGGATGAACATGAGATCAATGTTCCGCCAAACCCTACACTACGCGACTGAGATAATTACTGTCACCGCACGTAGTACGAGAAAAGGTAATTTTTTCACAGGTTTTTTTCTATCCACGGGGGTCAGTCAATGAGCTACCTAACTATCCCCTGCCTAGTCAGGTGGGTGAATAAACCATCCCTCCTCCTCGAACCAGGTAGGGAGTGACCCCTAATTATGGGAGGCTGTCTTTCTGAAGCCATCTGACGGGTTGTTTTCTAGTTACCACCGCCCACATACGTAGTACGATGGGAGGTTATGTTTTCACAGGTGTGTGTCTGTTAAACAGGGGGGTACTCGGATCATACATGTAGCCAGAGGGGGGATACTCATCCGAGGAGGAGGTACTCAGCTGGGGGGGATACTCAGACTGGGTACTCCCCCCCGGGTAGTTGTTTTTAATTTTTTTTAATTTTTAAATTTTTTTTTGTGGGACATAAGTCCCCCAGGATAGGTTTGGTATATGGCGGGCGGTATGCCTCTTGCGTTCACACAGGAGGACTTTCTTGTTTCGAAAATAATTGTACATTTACATGATAAACTTCCTCCTTGTCATAAAATAGAATATTTTGAATTCATTAAATATTTCCATTTGGAATGATAAAATAATTATGCGTGAATAAATTAACTTCTCTTTGATCAGCAATATCAACCTTGAACTCCGGACAAAGTTTCTTATATTGTTCGCTTGTTAGCAAATGTTAGCAAATAGAATGTTATCAAAATATAAGACAAAGTGAAATTCTTGCGATGTATTTTTGTATTCAGATGTGTCATCAAAGGGAAAGATCTAATTATGATATTATGATGTATTGATATCGAATTCGTGAAAACAATTCTGTTTCCAGAAATTCACTTCCTCTTGGTTTCCAAAACACGTGAGGTTTGATTAACAATGCACATGAATATCACTTAATAAGAATTATCACCGCCCGCGTACGTAGTACGAGGGAAGGTTATGTTTTCACAGGTATGTGTCCGTCCACCGGGGGGGGGGGACTCAGATCATACACACAGCCAGGGTGGTCTGTGAGGGTCTGGCTGGGGGAGGGGTGGGGTACTCAGGCCCACAGCCAGGCGGTACTCAGTCCCACAGCTGGGGGAGGGGGTACTCAGCCAGGGAGTACTCAGCCAGGGGGTTACTCAGCCAGGGGGGTACTCAGCTGGGGGTAGGGGGTACTCAGCCTGGACACCCCCCAGCTGAGTATCTCCCCAACTCCCCCCCCCCCAGGATAGGACAACACAAGCGAGAACTTGCCACGTTAACGCAGGAGGACTTTCTTGTTTCAAGGTATATTTGAACTTTGACATGACAGTTTGACAGAAAAAAGACAGTGAAGGATAGAAACAGTAGGACAAAAGTCATGCCTTCACGTGATAGCTAGGTTGGTCAAACAGAAATGTCTCTGAAGTTAGGGACGGTTCGCACTTGACTACAGCAATGTGGAATTTCAGGAATTGGTGCAGCACCCATTTGTGATGAAAAGAAAATGAGTTGCATGGTTACCAATGTAACTATTCACACTTAACGACAAAAAAGTGATCTGACGACACAAAATTCCTACGTCGTTGTCGTCAAGTGTTAATAATCCTTTACAATGGAGTTTTTCCTAAATTACAAACACAACAAAGTTGGCATATCCGTCAACCACTTCTTTTCATTTCTTCCCTTTGTCACTCATAAATTTTTAAAAAATGCTACTTAATATTTTAATTAACTATTATCTTTTGAAGAACTTGTGTGTCAACATAAGTGCAAGAAAATAAAACATAAACTGGAACATAAATGCCAAATCTACCAACATTACCAATGGAAAAACGAGAATGTAATCGTTAGTTTCCAAACACCAGAGTTTTTCATAAAGTCTTAGCAGTACAAGAATGCCAACATTACCTCCTTTGTTTAGCCCATTATTAAACATCAACTGATCCAATAAAGTATGTCACCTTTAAATGTAATCCTCATGTACCCCTTGATTTCTAATTTCGCATTTACTAACATTAATTGGTGCAAATGAAGAAGAAAACTGCAAATATAGAACTGTACATGGGAATACAAAGTTGGCAGTGATGCCAAATTGCCGACTTTGTGTTCGTGAAAAACTCGACTGGGACAACAACGTCAGTGTCTAGGAATTTCACTGAAGTTAAAAACTAAAGACATTTACCCTATTTTCTCTGATATCACAAATCAGAAATTGTCACATAAATTGCCTAAACTATAACAGTTTTTAGTGTACTTAAGGTTCAAATCTGATCATCCAAACAAAAATGATAACCAAAAAATTTTAATGATCAGCAACTCAAATTTTGTGTATGTTTTAATGAGCATAAATTCCTTTTTCCAAATCTGAAAAGCTCTTGAAATAATCAATGTGCCGGTGAGAGGCTTCGTGTATCTTGAACATTGGTACGTAGCAATAATTTAGATAACACGACTAAATTGATAAACGTCCTTTTCATGTAAAAAGAAATCACCCAGGCAATTTGCCCAACAATGATTGATACATTTTTAGAAAAAACGTGTGTTAGTGACATTATGTTTCGTCACAAATTGATAAGGAATTAAATATTTTTGGTTACTGGTAGGCTCTGGCGGACACACATACTCAAAATAGACCATGAGATAAATAACTGACTAGGTTAGACAAGAATGTTGACATGTTTAATACCATTAGAAGAGAATGTCTTATGTAATATAAAATAGCCATTCATTGCTCATGGGAAAGCTTTTGAGTCGCGTTAAGGTAATCATTGCAAAGTATTCCCAAAGAGAGAATATCAAATTTAGAATTCATATTTGAGATAACAAACAAAAAGGAAATCTCAAGGGAGAGATAGGATTTCAGAATAAATCTGAAATAGATGATGGAATCCCAAAAGGAGCCCTGAAAATAGATGTCACAGCGGACAGTTGCCTTGGTGGTCTAGCGGTTATGATGCTCGCCCGGAATGCGATAGACTGGGGTTTGATCCCCCATTGAGGCACTGAATTTTTTGGTCTGTGGGAACCCACTGTTACACTTGGTACCCAATTATGGGATTCATTGACTTATTGTTCGGTCAAAGTGTGAGGACACACTTTCCCCAGGGAGGGGGTGAATGTCATGATGGACAAATGCCCTGGTGGTCTAGTGGTTGTGATGCTCACCCAGAATGCGAGAGACCAGGGTTTGATCCCCCATTGGGGCACTGAACTTTTCGGTCTGTCGGAACCCACTGTTACATAGCGATCGTAAAACTGTGAGCTTTGAGAAAATAACGAAACTCAATTGGTTATGTCCTAATGTTAAAGCCATCTCAAAATGAGTTTCTGGTTGCCTCAAATTTCTTATATTACCAAAAAGGCTCGTTCACACCAAGCGAAAGCGAAAGAGAAAGCATACATTTTCTTTGATGTCTGTCGCTTATTCTTTGATCTTTTTAATTGTTCATTGATCTTTTTCGCTTTCACCTCCGTTTTCGCTTGCTGTAAATAGGCCCTAATTTGACAGTGTAGAACACGTTTATATTATATATTTTTATACACATGGTCATGGGTTCAAACCCTCACCAATGTTTGTAGACACATGATCTACAAGTACATGGATCATCAAGGGTGCCATGCTGACCACTATACAGTCAGCAGAAGTCACACCACAGGTGAATCTGAGGCTCACACAGGTGGGAAAGCACACAAGGGATACATCCTTGATTGGAAAACCAAGGCAGAAGTCACCAGAAGTCCAAAACAGGGCCTCACAAAACGAATTGTGTCCCGGAAAAAGTTTTAAAAAAACTTACCGTCAAGAAAAGTGAAGCTGTCGGTGTTTTCTCCCGTTTGAAACACATTGTCGACAAACTCCGAAGAAAGACGAACACTTCCGGAGTGAGAAGGATCAAAGTTAAACTCCAGATCCACCGGATTGCTACAGCCTCGCACACTCCATAATACTGTCCACTTCTGGATACAGAATCCGTCGCATCGTTTCTTGGCGTTAAACACGATAACGTTTGATTATCACTAATACTCTGATTGTTCAGTAACGTCACGCATTGAGCGTAATTGTCAGTAGTTGAGTTGTACTGAATGCAGTACAACGGAGTGTCTGTTCTGACGTTCACTGCCGCCAGGAGCACCGTCATCTTGGATAAAATTGTACCGAAGAATATGCAGATAAATATTCCTATGATTATTACAACCTTCAAAACCTGAAAGTATTGGAAAAAAAATTAAGTAATGAACCCAGAGAATTCGGTGAGAAATATTTGAAGGTTACGAACATTTCCAGGACAAGAAGCATTAATGAGCGACGTAATGTTAAAACTAATTCTACGCCCAATTCGCAGTTTTCGAGGTGAGAGAAAACTTCTTTTAATAAGTTGTGCTGGAAAAATACGGCCAGATTTACATACTTTCCTACATCTGGCACCTGCTAAAGATATTCTAAATATTTTAAGTAGACTCTACAAATTTCTTACTTTCATGGAATAATGTAGAATAGCATCCACGGTAGAATTATCGAGCTCTTGAGATATTGTAGTTGGTTTATCCCATGGAAGATCCATATCACTGGTTCTGCAAATGTTACAAACAAGTCACTTTAGAAAGAGTTATTAGAGGAGGTGGTGAAGCAAGGTACCAAAGAATGGTATCAGTGGAATTTTTCGTTTTATATTACTAGCAATTATCGCCAAATATGAATGCCCAGTTAGCCAATGACCTTTGTTGTACCAAACATTGTTGAGGTGTTAATGAACAAATTAGCACTTTAAATTAGTATCTGTGTAAATGATTGGGCAGCCAAAAGAGCGATCATTGCTAGCAATGACCCATGGATGAATTCAGTGAATTCCCTTTGGACACTTGTAAGACAATTGCTCTTTATGGCAAAGAGAAGTGCGACGTTATTCTTTCTGTTATATTAAGTTTGACATTTGTAACAATCATATGTTTGAGACTGGACATTGTGACCACGTTATGTGTTGCAGTAGTTTTCATATGCGTAGTAAATGAGATTAAATAGGGTCTGCAGAAAATAGAAAGTACCAAAAGCGTAAAAATTCTGTTAGTGTCAATTTCTGCAGACTACAACCGGACAAAAATAGGAAAAAATACGATGTCTTGAAAGTCACAACAGGCTGGTCCGTTGCTATGATGTAATGTAATTTTGGCAGCATGCGGTGTAAACAAATTTCCACCGATGCCTGCAGCTTAAAGTAGGCCTACTTATCATAAAAGTGTCAAGGTATATTTCTCAAATATAATGGATCCCCTCTTTCAACCACTAAACTGACTCTAAATGAGCCAGAAACTATAAAATCGCCAATTATCCCACGATATTTAACCAGTAGATTTGCTGGTAAATACTTGCTTGCGATTTGTGTCCTGCTGCAGAGGGACATTTGGTTGTGAGTCCAACGATTCATCATCATCATCTTCATCGTTACTGTTTACTTCCGGGGCTGTAAAAAGTATCAAATATAAAAAAGTTTAAATGACGTCATGATATCTCGTGACGTTGTTAAATCATTAATGACGTCCACAAATAATGTCACAGCATTCATTCTGTGTAAACAAATTCCAACCAAGAAATTCAGCTTAAAGAAGGCCTACTTATCATAAAACTGTTAAAGGCTTAGGACAGGATGTTACGATCCCCCCCCCCCGACTTAACTACTAAGGTGACTCAAACGAGCCACCAATTAATGTCACAACGCAATTGGAGTTCTTTTCAGACCCCATCATCGGAACTGGCCGATGCCAGGAGGATTCTAAGAGGGATGAACTGATCTATCTTTGACGAGAGTTTTACCGTTACGCTATTACATTAATGAAGACGATTTTCTTGCGCTAAAAGTTTTTACACCATAATATTCGAAGTGACCTTTAGTTTCATAAGCTTGTCTCAATCATTTTTGCCAATTTTGAACTGCCATTACTAGAAATGAACGTGAAATATGGCGTCGCAATTGACCAATGGGCATTGTTCGTCCAGGCATTGTCGGAGTGTCTATGAATAAAATAGCATTGCAATTAGTGTCCGTACATGTGATTGGATACCCGACTTCACGTTCATTTCTAGTAATGTTCATATCGATACTTACTGTATCCAAGACCTATTGCTGGAGTGTCCCTTCTCCGTACAGTTTCCGGTCGTTCCTCCCTGTAGAAATAAAATCCACTTGGTGTGCAACTGGAGTTTTTCATTATGCACAATTCTGTCATGTCTTTTTCGGACAAACCTTGAACTATACCTGTACCTATACTTTGGCATAAGATTGGTCCCACTCCCTTTCCCGGTACAGGTCCCGTTCAAGTTCAGTCTGATTAAGCCATCAGATCTGACAGATTTAGAAGTGAATTTGTTATCTCTGCTTTTGTAGGTAAGTAACAAACACTTTTTGAGGTGTACACATTCTAGCTTACGTTGGCTACTCTGAGTAGCCTTTAATTGAAAATTATAAATTACAATATTTCAAATTTTACATTTTATTTCTGTAAGAGTGAACAGATTTCCTCATAATGAAAAACGAGATTTATTTTATGGTATTTTTTTATATTTTATGGTTTTATGGTTTATTATGGTAATATATTCAGTTACATCTGAACATATTTTTCTGTTTATCAACCCAGAGATAAATAAGATTTAATTCAATCTATACCTGGAATATCTCTTAGTAGGAACAACTTTGGAGGAAGTTTTGAAGCCTTCATCACTACAATGTGAAATATTCAGCATTAGAAAAGTAATCTTAAACGCCCCTGTACGAAGTACGAAGGAAGGTATGTTTTCGCTTTTCGGTCCCTCTGTTCATGGGGTCCCTATCCCATGATGCACTGTAACAAGACCCCGGACCAGTGCCCCTGCGTTCAAGGACCAGTCATGAATGGGGGTAGCGTGCCTTCTACTGGAAGTGGAAATTGGGGTAGTCTAGTTTTTTCACGATACGCATTTCTGACAGATCTGTCAGATTTGACAGAATTTTGAGTGGATTTCTACTCTTTGCTGTTGTTTGTGTCAATTATTTGACAATGTACCCACAATCTAGCAAGTACTGGAAGTATTAAATAACCCTTGCATTTAAATTCCAAATTGTAATTATTCTTACAAATTACTTTTTATTTCTGTCAGATCTGACAGATTTGCCTATCGTGAAAACTCGATTGTGCCTCCTACTGAAAGGGTAAATGGGGGTGTTGTCCGTGGAATTTATGGTGGGACTCGGTGGTCAATTTTAAAATTGTTATCACATACTTGGCGTTGTCTTGAAATCCAAGATTCTTGTTAGGCTTCACTTTTTCTCTTCTCTCTGGTTTACCTGTGTCAAAGCCCAGATGATCAAGACCTGCGAAATGATGAAAAAAATAAAATCTGGGATAATGAAAATAATTGCTCTTAACCATTATTTTATGAAAGCGGAAGGATTATAATTATCTTTGAAAAAGGCGTCAATATTTATTTTTTTGGTTCGTGAAACGTTAAATTTTACAACTTTTTAAATTAAATGTGAAAGTGTTGCAAATTTATTAAGATACGTCTTGGTTAATAAATCTTGCCAGGGTATTCAAGCAAAATTAGAGCATTGGCTCCTCTTGTAAACAGGTCTATGAAGTGAATAGTCTTCACTTGTTGCAATTGCCTCAAGATGATTATACCCTGACCTCATTAGCTTGAATAGAATCGACACAAGGAACGGCAATGTTGGTGACGTCAGCATTGCCATTCGAGGTTTTCACAAACGCACAAAATTTGTAATTTAGGCATTAATACCAGTTTCTTTTTGTGGTATCCTCTTTTTTGCACGAAATGATGACATTAAATATTAAATTAGATTAAATTAAATTAAATTAGAGGGGTTTGAGACGATTATATTTGAAAGTTGCAAACTTCATTGGCTCAGTTCATTTCTGATAGCACAGCTAAAATCAACCTGGCATTCTTGTATTCATGAAAATTTGTGAAAGCCCCTTTTGACATGGATTACAAAAATCCATGAAATTTGTTCTTTTCAGAGTCACAATAGGCAGACTGAACAGTTCGGCGTATCTGAGGAAATTTTGGTGTCCTCGGAACTAGTAATTTAAATATTTTATGGATATCATAAGCACTGCGTAGTCCCAGAATTACCGACCCCGGTGCAATTAACCGTGACTTGATGTGAAGCCAAACAAACATTTCTAGTGACAGTACCCTGCCAAAATGGCGAACCCATTTACAACACGGATTTGACATAACGCACAAGCACTGCATATCCCCGAGCCCCCAGTTCAATCAACCGTGACTGGATTAATCAAGTGCAGCCAAACAAACATTTCTGGCAACACTGACCACCTGTTGTAATGGCGACCCCCATATACAACAATGATTTTATATAGTGCAACAAGCACTGCGTGTCCCCGAGCCCCCAGTTCAATCAACCATGACTGGATCAATCAAGTGCAGCCAACATCAATGA
>JBCAUG010017123.1:0-25117 GCA_038406175.1 Haplosyllis leylae
AACCCTGAACAATGCCCATTCTTGCATGGCAATGGAATAATGAGAAGGATGCCCAGATTACCTGGTTACAGATCTGCAAATGATGCACAGGAAGTTCGTGAAATATTCACAGATTACTTTAATAGCCCACAGGGTGCTGTGTCCTGGCAGCAAAGTCGAGTGTCCTACAGGTTATAGGCATAATATTTATGGCATAATATTTATGACTACTTGCCTACATTTGTTGATATGACATCCCGGATGGGTCGTACTCTATTCTCTGTGGAGCTTGGTCGTAGAAAGCCATAGCATCACCTCCAGCAGTGTTTTGATTTTGGACTGGGGGTGGCATAATATTTTGTTGGGGTATTTGTGGCTGAGTAAATGGCATAGGAGGAGGAGCAACAGCCTGTTGTTGTTGTTGTTGGCCCATTAACGGTAGACCTTCTAGAACATTGTCAATACAATTTCCGACCAATCTTTGAATTTTGTTCAGTACCCTCTGCCTTTGGCTTGCATCCAAGTGGAGTCTCATTTGCTTAGCTATACCTGCAAATGTCAGGTCTAGCTCATCATCTGAGTCCTCCTCTTGGTTGCTGTGTGCCTTTTGGATGTAATTGATCATAGTATTTGTAAGATTTTCCCACTGCCTGGCTGCTGGGGTCATCCTAGGCTTTCTTGTTTCTTGCAAATGCACACCGGTTCATACAGCTTTCAGTGCTTCTTTAATGGAGCTTACAGCATTTGACTGGGAAATGTCCTGAGGACCTTCTGCCATTTCCTGGGCAATCATATTGTCTGGGGGAGTGACTATCATCTGGTCATCATTACCACCTTCAGTCTCTTCAGATTCCTTTTTGGCTTGATCTTCATTTGTGGCATCCTCCTCCTCCTCCTGACAATTGCTCACATGTCTACAATAGCATAATATATTCCTTTCCAAGATGTTTATGATGTTACAGTATTACAGAATATGATATGTGTACACTGTACTGTGTACTGTTATAGCATAATATATTGCACAACTTATTACTTGTGGCTGTAGATGTACTTCCGCATGAAGCTCATTTCATCAAATAATTGCCATGTTATACTCTGGGACCCTCTAGATTGACCAGCATCTCCACTCTTCTTTTTCATGATGTCACAGTAATGGTCTTTTATGTTGGTCCACCATACATCGTGAATTTTTTTCACTGTACATTAATAGCAGTATGTTATTATATTATGCCCCTGTTCTTAACTGTTGACTTTAATTGGATGTTAAATATTATGCTGGTTACAAATAAAAGTTAATACTCACCACTTTCACCGAGTATTTCAGCAATTTTCTCCCAAATGACCAACTTCATTTGGGCATTTTTATGATCTACGTGGCTTAAATCATATAATATTTCATTTTCCCAAACAAGCTGTATGAGCTCCATTTTCTTCTCATCAATTTTAGACAAACCTTTCTTTGCTTGCCCGCGAGGCAGTGTAACTTTCAATGAAATATTATGTAATGTGTCTTCCCTGACCACGTTTTTCAAAGAAAATGGCCGTTTGTTACAAAATTCGCACCCTAATTAGCTATTAACAATGTTACGTCGTTTGTAAAATGATCAAAACACGAGCACATGGCCTAAACAGAGCAGTTTCTAGGACATGTAAACAAGCCAGCATAATATTTTCCGGTCCTGTTCCCAGTCCCGCTGCAATGTGTACAGTACTCCCCGTTCCCGTTCCCGGTCCCCCTTCCGTGCAATGTGAACGAGCCATTATTCTCTGATTCAGTTTAACCGTAACGCTGCTTCAGGTAGGTAGGCAGAGATAAATAGTCTCTTTCAGCAGTTCTCACAGGAAACCAGATGGGCGATTTTCAGGTTGATGTTTTTATTTTTCAGAAATGCTTTTCTGTCCGGTAAAGGTTTCAAAGCTCCAACTGCATACAAAACTGGAACAACCATTGTTGGAATCGTTTACAAGGTATGTAAGCGCATTTTATTTCTGTTACTTAATCTTCATACCTGACATTTCAACCGAACAAAAGATAATTTTATGATTGTTGCATATATAAAGAAATTATATATTTTTCAGGATGGCATCATTCTGGGAGCTGATACAAGAGCAACTGAGGATACTGTAGTGGCTGACAAAAACTGTTCCAAGATTCACTACATTGCACCTAACATATAGTAAGTTCAATGCAAATTATAAATATTAAATCAGCAATGAACACCAGTCAAAAGGAGGTCCACCCCTATGATAGCCGCATTTCACTTTGCATCCATATGAAGTGTACCCTTGGACTTGAATAAGAAAGTGGGAATGAATATTGTGGTACATTTTAGCAGGAAAGCAATTCTCATTTCGCATTGAAGCTATGAAAGGGGTTGAATATTTCCGGATAGACCCAAAACTCTTCTTTTCTAATTGCATAAAAAATTATATTTCGTAATAGTTGTTGCGGTGCCGGCACAGCGGCAGACACAGAAATAACAACGCAAATGATTTCATCACAGCTTGAACTTCACAGATTGAACACCGGACGTGTTCCCAGACTGTGTACAGCTAATCGATTACTTAAACAATATCTGTTCAGGTATAATTTTGTTTATCAACACAGAAAAGCCCAGCACTGTGGGTACTGTCACAACTTGTAACCGAAGTTAGTGAACCACCAGTCTTCAGTTATTTTCAAATTATATTTAGAGATCTTTCAATTTTAGGTACCAGGGGCACATTAGTGCAGCACTTGTTCTTGGTGGCGTGGACGTGACTGGACCTCACCTGTATTCTATTTATCCACACGGCTCAACTGACTCTTTACCATACGTTACTATGGGTATGGATTTTCATTATGACAATTGTGACAATGAAGTGAACTAAAACATTATTATTTGTGCAGTTTTCCCAATTTTCCAACTTCCTATTTATTCTGACTAATGTAGAAATCATATACGTTTCTACTAAGAAGCTCAATAAATTGACAAATCATAAGTTTGTGTCATTGTCGAATTTTAGGCTCTGGAAGTTTAGCTGCCATGGCAGTCTTTGAAGACGGTTACAAACCAGATATGACGGTTTGTTTAATTGCTTTTAATTTCAATAGAAAGGAAATGCACACAATACAGATACTTTATTTTGAAGGTAGGCATAATTAATGCGGTAAAGTAATTCCAGCTTATCGCAAAACTGATGTTGGTACTATCCTGCCGTGCAAGTTCCATTCCAAAACTGAAAGTAGAAGCGCCAGTCATTTGAATTTTATGAATGATAAGTGAAACGGAGATTTCGCAGGCCTTGCTATGAACCAGTGACATTAAACTAGATACGGCGCTCACAGGGGAGTTATTTACTTTTGTTTATTTATTACATTTCTTTTATTGTACAGGAAGAAGAAGGTAAACAGCTTGTTGGCAAAGCAATTAGAGCTGGTATATTTAACGATCTTGGATCCGGAAGCAACGTCGATGTGTGTGTTATCACCAAAGACAAAGTTGACTACATCAGACCATATGATGAGGCTAATCTGAAGGGCAAAAGGTAAGTTTAAACTTACCTATGAAAGTCATTAAACTATTGTTCAGAAGTCGTGTTATTGTCTCTGCTGAACAGTGATTTTTTGGGTCCATGATTATGACAAAAATCCAAACCGACGCAAGGTACATTTTAGATTCGATGAGTGAAACCGGCTCTCATAGGGGTTTTCTATGAAACGTCTCTCTAAATATTTCCACCTTGTTTCAGGCAAGGGAAGTACAGATACAAGAAAGGAACTTCCGCAGTGCTTACTGAACAAGTGAAAAAGTTAGATATAGAGGTCGTCAACCAGTCCGTTAGGAAAGTTGAAACCATGGACACTTCGTAAATAAATTGGCCTGTCCAAACTGAATATGCGAAAATAAAACTCAAGAAATATTAGCGACATGATTTGCATTCCCGAAGGGCTTTGTATCCTGTACGCCATATTGTAAATAAATGTAAAGATTAATAGAATGTCTGTGTTCTACCTCTAGGTATATTTCCCAAGATAACCGCACCGATTTTAACGAAATTAAGACGTCAAAATGACTGTCCACAAACAAGACAAAAAAAGAACTGTGATCAAATATCCAACATCGAATATTTATTTGCGTCTAACACTGCACAGATGTGCATACTTCAAATTCTGTAGTGAATTACCAGGTTCCAAAAATATGCTGCGGATCACGGCACCATTCAAAATCTAGGATGCAATTTTTCGAAACAATTAAATTAACAAGATTGTGATGTGTTTACTTGTGCATACACAACAATAGCACAGAATGTGAATACGTTATTTTTTCTATTATTTAAAACCACATTCATTCACACAATATGGGACTTTTTTCAAGTATTAAACGAAAGCCATATAGTTCAACGAACACGATGATATATTTCTTTTCTGTTTTTCCTGGTTTATGGCTACTTTAGTGTATTGATAATGTGCAGGAGACACAATTTGACAAAACAAAAAAATTCAAAAAACGACTCCTTGTTTAACTTCACCGATTAATGCAGATCACAAACTTGGAACAATTCAAGAGATTAAGAATAATACTTCTGACCTACATTCTCCCCACATATTAAACTTTTTGCCTGGAACAAAACCATCTCTAAAAATTTGAATCCAATTTCAAAATAGTGTTTATAAATTTGCATTGTCTTCGAGAAAGTGGAATATTGTACTCTTAAATTTAAAACTACAAGTAAAAACACAATGTCAAGATGTAAAATAATATTCTTACAATAGATAAGGCATCGCTAAACTTGGACGGAATCTTTATACCTGTACATTCTACACGATAAACGTTGAATAATAGCTGTCTGTAATATCCAAGGCATAAATTTTCGATATCAGCTTGATAGCAGAGGCTAAATATTGCTCAGTTTCTGCAAAAGACAGTAACTAAGGAAAGTACAAAAAAGAATCACGTTTTATTACTTTGACCAGTACTTAAAACTAAAATCACTTAATGGTCATGATCATAAGTAACCTTAGTATTGGTAACAACAAATCGTATAGTAATCACATGGAACGTCTAGCTACATTCCTATCACAGTAAAATGCAAATTATATAATGAAGTAGAGACTAACATCATGCAACAATTTATCTACAGTGTAACAACCTAGTGTGTTCAACCATTCAACACAAAAATACTTCAACATAAACATCCTTTCATAATGTTGTTACAGACTTGGAATTAAATTATTAAGTGGCAACGAACATAGACATACACTTGCATATCTAGAATTAAATACTTTTCCAGATTTTACCTCCGAAATTATTTTAGTATTGTTCTCACATAATATGTACCATACAAATTCCCCTGTTACTGTTTATAACTGCAGTATTTTTCTGCACAGACCACCACATTAGAATCAAACTGTCACGAAACATACCTCTGGAACAGTTATACAAGAGAATTTGTTACTTTGTAGCAGAAGCAGTAGTTTGCATGGAATGTTCGTAACAGACCACTTCCGTTTATCGATCATTATTTTTCCCTTCTTTTAATGTGTTTTTAAGTACCTGTTTCTAGATTCTAGTTTCCAAACTTGGGGCAACGAAATGGACAAAGTACCTTTACAAGCAAGCCATAATAGACAGCGGGTTTCTTTTCACACCGGATGTATTCAGTTTATTACACAATCAAGGGTTGAGCATGCTCTGCTGATGCATACGCTTTGCCACATCGTAGATGTATGTGATGTCTGGGCGTTGCTCAGGATCAGGATTAATACACATGTCCACCAGATTTCGCAGCTACAAAAACGAATAACAGCAGGTACGTGAGATGTAATTCATGAAAATTTAAAAGATGCAACTACAAAACTAAAAGAAAACAGTGGGCTTTTGAATATTTAGTTTTTTGGGGGTAGGTGACCTGGTCAGGGTACCGCCTCCTCCCAACTAGGTTTGGTTTGGTGTGGGGGCGAGTAAGTCATCTGGTCAGGGTACTCCCCCTCCCCGTGAACAGAAGGACAAGACACTTCTGAAAACAGTACCTTCCCTCGTACCATGTACGTGGTCGGCAAAAATCTGCACTCCAAACCAGCTTACCTCATCAGAATAGTGTTCGGCCGGTAGTGGCGGATAATCACACTGCTCTATTTTCTTGCACAATGAATATAGATTCATTTTGTCTCCATAAAATGGCGACTGAAGCGCTGCCATCTGTAATGGTAAAAGAAGATTCACTAAACACAATTTCGATAATGGATTCAATCAACACCATATCACCAGGAATAAATTTATTTTCCCAGAAAAACACGCTGATAGAATTCCCATGTTTTCACTGTGCTCTCAAGCTTGGTTTTTGGTTTTTCAGAAAATAAAACTGCCATCACCACCCACATATGAAACTGACTTCAGTTTCATGGTCAGTTCCACATGCCTTCGTCAGCAATTGAAATTTATCATAATTACTTCAGATCAATCAACAGAACATTTTCACTTTAAATGGAGTTTATACCTCATAGAGAAGACAACCAAGGGACCAAATGTCTGACTTGAAATTGTAACCATTTTCATGAATTCTCTCTGGTGACATATAATATGGTGTTCCCACTGAAAAACAAATAGCGAGGAATTAGTATCGATCATACTACACAATTGCTTTGATTCTGCGGAAACATGATCACAGAGTTGCTCAAATTGTGTAAACACCTTACCCAGTGAATGTGCTGCTGTAGTTTTGGAACTGAAAAAACGTCCAAGACCCAGGTCACCCAGCTTTACCACACCCTGAGCAGTGATGAACACATTTGCTGGTTTAATATCTAAAATAAAAAAAATTCGCTGTGAAGAATTATACATTATCTTACAGTCCTATAAAAAATACTGAATTTTTTTCCCTCTACTTATGGGCCAAAATCAGAAAATTAAAAGATAAAAGAATACATGTTCTCTACAGCATACCTCTATGCATAATCCGCCGTGAATGCATATGTTCTAAGGCGCTGCAAATCTGGATGAAATATTTCCAAATGGTTTTTTCGGGAATCAGTCTATTCTGACGTTTGAAATGCTGAAAACATAGTTACAAAATTACAGGTTTACAGGTTTTCCTGTGGTAAAATCGGATTCACGATGCCACAAAATGGCGAATGGAACTGTGCCTTGTACCTTTATCATTCTGGACAAATCTCCAGCATCTGCCAGTTCCAAGACGATGTTTAACTCATTGTCTTCAATAAATGAAGCCAAGTACTTGATGACGTTCGCATGATTCAGTTGCTGAAACAACAAATACAAGAAAATTCACTAGAAAACTGCTTTGTGATTAGCGTGCAAGTAAATAAGTGATCCATACTTGTCAAACAAAACACATCAAATACCTTCAACAGATCTATCTCCTTAATACAATCCTGTCTGGCCTTAGCGTCCATCATCTCAAATATCTGCAAATGAAAAAGAAAAGAATTCTCAAATACATGCACACAAATCTTGAAAATACAAAGAATATTTGCAGGGGAATCACAATATATTATGCGCGCATCTACGTTTTTCGCTTAAACATTTTAATTTCAAGTTAATTTCGCGAATTTTACAAAATATATCTAAAAGATAGTTGATCAATGTGCCAGCGTGTGTCATACCTGCACTTTTTTCAGAGCAACTACGTTATCATTTGCCGTACAAACAGCTCTCCATACTTCTGAAAATTGACCTTTTCCAATCTTCTTGTCAATTTTGAAGTTGGCTAAGCAGCCATACAAAGGATCGTTAACAACTGGAATTTCACTTTCCATTATCTCCTCTGCCATCTATCCGCCGCGACCTTGTCCTGATTAAGGTCAAAGGTCAAGGCCGGATAAAAAGAGTGCAACACCCTTGTGGTAAAGTTGACTGATGTAGTTATTTACACGTCAAAGTTCTGAAAACACACAGGACCGAGAGTGACTTAGTATTAATTGAAATAGATGAAAGATATTGTTATTATCTGAAGCATACTGCATGTCCGTTAGTAGCAATACAATTTACACTAAAATGATCTGCAAGAGAAATTACCAGAGGAATATTAGCGGAGAAGAAAGGGTTATTATTAGCCTAAAGACACAAAAAGACCATCTGATTAATCTGCAAATTACTTGGAGCCAAATACACATGGCAGCTTGCAAACGACTCCGTCATTGTTAATCCACACTGAAATGTTAAATGAATTACAGCACGTCTACATAGATCTGAAGTTCACAAGTACACTACCTGAACTTTCTTCAAGGCAACAATCATGGCATTCAGCTTACACTTAGCCCTGTACACAACACTGAATTGCCCTCTCCCGATCTTCTTTTCAATTTCGAAATTCACCAGCCGACAGAAGGGATTTTCATTTGCTTTTTTTGGCTGAGTAACTGGAGGTTTTGTAGAAGTTTGTTGGCCGTAGGGATCAGCTTGTATCGATGATGCTGATGGAGACCGATTTTGAGAATATCGCTTTCCAGCCGAACCATTTCTAGAGCCTGCAGAGCCTTGTCTTTCTCCAACAACTGGGTTTACGCCACTTTGTACACCTGTAGTCATTCCTTCTCGTTGCTGCTGTTCCATGAGCTGTCTGTATTGATCATGTGTAAGCTGTACGAACCCTTGTTCGGTTTGGACTGTGACGTATTCTTGTACATTCATAAGCATGGCTTGATCAGAACCTCGAAACTGCTGAACATCCTCGTAACTGGGATTGTTTTGCTGTGCTATGTAGCCACCGGATTCTTCTGTCATGTTTTGCTGTTGGTTAGACATATCGCAGTCCATGGCCTCCGTCACAGCAGCCATTTTCTTTGAACCTTTATTCCCAATGTTGCTCCGTGCTTAAGGGTGTAAACAAACACACAGAACATTAAACATGAACCGTAAAAACGCTATTAAGCAAGATTTGGACCTTTTCCATGTGTTGTGACTACGTTGTCCACGACTAGTTACAATTATGACTAAATCTCCAACCTGACCAGTTAAAATTCTCTTAATTGGTACAGAGTTAATTATTAAGGATGAACCAAGTCGAATAACTAATTTTCCATAAATAGGGCGGAAAGTGGTTGGAGGGGCCAAAAAATAGAATAAATAGCCCTGTGACGGACTTATGTCGTTTAAGTAATATGCCATGTGTTTAAAACATGTCAAAATGTCGAAAATATGTTCAATGTAAAAAGCAAAACAGCTGGACTAGGAAGGCGGTTCACAAAAATAAATAAATAAAAATAATAACAAGGTGACACAATGAGACATATGACATCAATTTTGACATCACATGTGAAGGTCATCGAAATTGGTCAAACACATATTATATGAACATAGATAAATTGCCTTCAAAGTAAGAAAAATAGTCCTTTGACCGGCTGAGTTGGTATAAGTGATAAGTTATGAGTCACCTCAGTGACTTATGTCAAGTTATTTCCTCTGAGAACCCCATACACAATTAAGCTACGACCTTTTGACACATGACATATCCATGGTAATATGATAAGCCATATATCAATCACTTGCTAGTGAATATATTCAGTGAAAATGTGAAAGTAGGAAATTATTAATCTAGAGGCCACTCAGTGTGAAATTCTTGCACTTTTCTTACCAAAAGTGGTAATTCTGTATGACATTAATCAACTTGAATCTTTTTTTTTTTCAAAATGGTAAAATATAGCCCTGTGACAGGCTGAGGTGGTTCAAGTGACATGTCAAAAATGTGTCCGAATTTCGAAAAGATGTCAAATGTCAAACAGATGGACTTGGGAGGGGGTTCACAAAAAGTACCTTGACACGACACAAGGAAGTTCACACAAGCGAGTTCTATTTTGGGGTCTTGATGCACCATTATCCAGATATTTTTGATTTCCTGAAGGGGTCTTTTTTTAAAGTACTCAAACAGCCCTGCAGTTGTCATATTAACATATTTCAAAAATAGCCAAAAGAAGTCCAAGGATATTCTGGGTGTTCAAGATGCCTTGTGTCCAAATTTGATTTAAAAATACAAAAGTGTCCCAAATTGCCGATGAAGAATTGCTAATGGTTGTGCTACAAGGTGGTTCAAGTATAAACTTAAATCACCTAAAAAGGAGGAATTTAACACTATAAGTCAGAGACCCCCAAAAGTAGGAGATTTTCCTCCCTGCATCAGGATAAAATATAAAACTGGATGATGCATAGATCTAACTTCTTCTCGTGCAGATATACAGCATTTTTCAACGTTACAAACAACTTTCTGTAAATACTGTAAACTCATGACCAGTGCTCTTCCCTCTCATCCTACTTAGTCTTTTCATAAAATTTATAAATTACAGAAAGGCAATTCTATACGGTAGCCATCTTTAATTTCATTAAGTTTGTTGATAAATTAAAGTTTACCTGGTTACCATTCATAAATTAAGACAAAAATCTATTGAATGCAACGTTTGCACTAATAGATTCTTCTTTAGATGCAGCAATATGAGTACTACGACTCGGAACCTTCAGAGTTTTTCGTTTTCTCAAACGGTCTTCTACTTCGTCTGTCACTTTTCAGGCCCGTATTTTCCCATAATGCCTTGTGCAGGAAGCGGGTTTTCAAAAAAGTACCAAAGATGGCGCTACTGCTGGCCACTTTTTTAGCGCAAAATAAATTTTCCAAACAAGTTATCCAGTATTACTGTCAATTTATTTCATCTGTATATACAAAGTATAGATTCAACTTTGACAAATTTTATACAACTCAACAGAAATATTTACAAACTGCTTTAAGCTATTTGAGGGCTTTCCATTTCACACACAAGCTATCAGTGAAACCTTTTTTATACTGAATCCAGAGGCAATAGATGGTATTTTATTTTCGCTTCAAAATCTTCAGTGTGTGGGATAACTTTGAAAGATTTTTTTTGGGGGGGGCGACCCAAGTCTTATAAAGGTCTGCGTGTGGTGTGAATATTGAATAGCCAAAGTTTTAATGAAGAACCCTGTGCTCTGTAAACCACATGCAAAGTCAACCGATAAGACACGTTTGTTGGAAAAATATATTTGGTTTCTTTCTTGAACATGTGTAAAAAAAGTACAAAATCAACAATGTACCAGCATTACTGGAGTTTCTTGCAAGAAATATCATGATTATTTTCCTAACCTTCATTGTTTCACTAACTGAAAATTACCTTTTATAATTGTCGCATTTCATACACGTGTACGCATTCACCTCGGGACTGGATTATATTATTTTCTTTTGATAATCCAAGAATTATAGAATGAAAAATCGTTCACGAGTACGCGGCCGGTATAACCTTTTTCATTTCTTCCGCACAATGTTTCAGTTAAATTCGATATCGCTTCAAAATCTAGCCATTTTACATGTCTTTCTTTCAAATTTGGTTTTACAAGTTTGGAAAATTTGGTAACAACCAGTACATGACCTAGCAATTTCAATAAAGAGTCACGCGTTCAAAGGAAATCAGGTTAGTACTGGTAATATTGTGCTACTTTGTAAGAAATTTTCTTTGAGAGAGAGAGAGCCGAGCTTAAATATTTCCCCACGTGAAAGACCAGTGGTAGCTTGTAATTTTAAGTTGAAAAACTATTGGAGCTCTCTTGATGTCATATTAGCGAGCTCCGTAAGAGTTTTAGTTCCTTGTCATTTGTATCGCACATATATATGTTACAATTATGTACTTTGTAGTCCATTAAGGAATGACTTGCAATCGAAATGTAACTGGCTATTTTTCACAAACATGTCAAACTTATTACTGAATGAACTGTAGATAATTCTCGTCATTGTATTCTTTGAAACCAAAAGCTCAACATGGGAAGAAATTCAAACTCAATCTAACGAGTTGAAACTGGAATGATGATTTCCATAAGATGCCTCTAAATCATCATCAGACTATTCCTTTCTTGCCAAGAAATTTCGGTTGCATTCTCCAATATATATTAACTTGCATGAACATTACACAGATAATACCGATCTGCATTCCTTTTGACTAATTTGTGTCTTCTGGAAATATAGTAGTTCGTTGGTGCAAATACTAGCACGCGCAACAGTCAGAGGCACCTGTCTCTACACAGCATTGCGGAAGTCACAAATATCCACATGGCTACGGAGAGCAGGTGAAGTCAATTTGAAAAATCCTAATTTGAGCAGATGCTATGAGTGAGGTAATGGAGGTCCGTTCACACCTGGATGCAAATATCTACAGTCATCTCCAAAAGAACAGCTTCCATCTTGAGCAAAGAATTTACAAACAGTCCGTGAACCACCTGAAAAACACAAGAATCTTAGTGACAACAGTTATGTAACTATAGGCGAACAACTATAGGTGAAAAGGTTATCGGTATATTTCAAGTAAAGTACAAAACAGTGACACATTCCAAGCAAGATAAAATTCCCTGTGTTCTTGAACATTTTTGCCGTCCGCGTACGAAGTACGACAGGAGGTTATATTTTGACAGGTGTCTGTTAACACCGAAGCGGGAGGGGGGTTAACCCAGTGTCAGGTCCTAGGTCCTTCTGAGGGGGTACCCCAGGGTTTCCCTGTCCGGAAAAATGAACATCCGAATTCCCTGTGCCGTGAGAACCCAGAATTAGGGAGAACACACGATAATTTTTCTCCTAACTTTTCATATTTATCTCTCTCGTTAGACTCGAAAAAAAACAAGAATGTTGATCAGCATTGTGTCGCACTGCATTTGAGTTAGTTTGTACCTGGTCTCAAGTGTATGAAGTGAGGTGAGAAGATGAAGAATGAGATGAAGAGATGAAACGTTAGATGTAAAGATGAAAAGTGACATGACGAGATGGACAAAAGTATTTTCGGTTTGAAAATGTATCAAGCCGAATCTGGTGGGTGTTATCTCATTTTCGGGGGGGGGGGGGGGGGGATGGGGTGTTAATGGCTACAGGCCACCAACTAACCAAATGTGCTAGCGCATACACCAATCAAGTCGCTCCGCTAGTGAGGCGGCGTGACTAAAATGATGAAAAGAAAAGGTCTTTTACCTCCCCCGCCCGGTCCTCTTCCCATTGGACCTCTCCTGGGGCCTCTCAGAGGGCCCCGGTGAGGTGGAGGTGGACCACGCATACCTGGTGGTCCATACATCCCTGGTGGTGGCGGCCCTGCAACGATAAAACAATTATATTTGTTTAATATATATATATTAAATAAATGTCGATATTTGTCTCAAATGTAAACTCAATGTCTTGAACATTATTTATAACTCTCGCATTCTCACCTCCTGGGCCATAAGGACCTGGTGGTCCCATTAACAAACTGGGTGGATATGGTCCTGGAGGTCCCATACCAGGCGGAGGCCCCATGAGTCCCGGAGGACCCATTGGTGGACCATATCCCATTGGTGGTTGATTCATTTGATTCCAATTCCACTGATTATTGCCATCAGGACCGGATTTGTCTTGGAATGACGACAGCATATTTTTCAATTGACTAATCTGCTCTTCAGACAAACCCTGTGTCCCTTGCTGGGCCTGTAGAATTACATACAATCATCAAACCAAAGAATAAACAACCATTACTTGTTTCTGAAATGCTTAAAATTTGTCAGTAAGTTCACTAAATTTTTACTCACCAATACTTTTTGTACGACGGCTTGCATGTCTGGTGGTATACTAGGTGAACCATTACTTAAACTAAGACCTCCTTGCGATGGTACATGTTGTTGTTGTTGCTTTTGCTGTTCGGCTGCTTGCTGTCCCTTAACTTGATTTGCCATACTTGCCAGTAAACTGGCCATTTCGGGTGGTAAAGACAGTTTGCCTGGCTCCGGTTTGTCAATGGTTGTCACTGGTTTGGGGTAATCGCCAAGTGTATATGTTTCACCTCCTCCACTTTCCTGCAGTAATTTTTCATGTAAAAGATAGTTTCTAAGAAAGTCCCGAGTTTTCATAATTATCATAGAAACTCACTGGCTAGAAAACTATTATGCAGTTGTAGTAATTTTGTAAGTTTCATAAAGTTATCGAAGTTCTTCGATAATATTCAGCACAATTTTGCACAGGACTTCAGTGCAGCCAGCGTAGTTAAGTCTGAATCACGCAAACGACACGTGATTATCTTTTTTGTCTTTCAAAAAAAAAAAAAAAAAAAAGGCCTAAGTGCACTTACATCTTCCAGTGGCATTATTTTTGGTTCAACATGCTCGTATATTTCTGGATCTGGTTCAGCTGGGGTATCAGGAATCCTAATAAAATGAAAAAATATTTGAATTACCTGGTAATACTACATGGAGCAATTCAACACTGCAAATCATCAAACTCTTGGGGCAAATGCTCTCTTCGAAATTGTTCAAAGGACTTGATTACTCACATGTCTTTCGAGAAGTAGAGTGCCAGTAACACTTGTTGTTCCCTTTCCTTTTGCGTTGCTTTCTCTTGACTATTACAGCCGTAGTCTACCAATGGTATTGAAAGACCAGTGATACGTTGCGGCCTTCTCCACTAAAAATCAAAACATAACAGCATTAGACTTTCTTCCTTACGAACTGATAGCACACACATAAGTCGTGAAAATCTTGATAGTCATCTCATACGACTTTTAAGCTGAACATTTTGCGTGATTGCTCATTTTATGATATTTGTTAATTCAGGCTTTCACAACAAGAAAAACATAATTCAAACGTTTGCAAATAAATAACAAATAAAATAAGTAATAAATAAATAAAAGCATGCACCGTTGGAGACAGCAAAATTTCTACATTTTAACTTCGTGTGAGTGATTTTTCAACGGAACTGCTGTGATTCAAGCGTTAGCATTTTGCCTAAAATCTGTGACAAAACGATTTTTGGACACGTCACAAAGAAACAGAGATAAAACATTGGTACACTGGGTAAACATAGAAACTGTGATAAATGTATAACCAGTGGATTTATTAAAGCACGTACTTGTATACGTAGCAGTTTGCTCTTCTCCAAGATACCCTGCAAGATGGTGAAGATCCAAATTTTCATGACACAAGATTAAATGTAATCTAATATCATATTTGGATATCTCCAGTGCCATTTTCACCTTTGAAAAATATTGAACTTAACACAAACTCTGAATCCTTAAAATCTAGTACTAAACCTTCGATAGTGACTTTGATTTCAACGGTGTTTCACGCGTCACATTTGGTACTTCGTAAAATGCATCCAACCTCATTGCCTCGATGACAGATGTCGAAATTGTAAGAAATTTTGTTCGGCAAATGTAAGCCCCAAACAACTTAGAAAATCAATGAGTTTACACTGCTGTAGTGATGGTTCCATTTCTCTGCTAAAAGTAATAACACTAGGGCACAGTTAATTACCTCTAATTTTTCGGACATTTTATCACCCTTGTGTTCTCGCTTCATTGCTTCTAATCGCTGCTTCTCTTGCATAATTTCTGCCTTTTTAATATCTTCGAAGGCTTTCAGCTTGTTCACGTTAACTAGAAGACAAAAAAGACAATTGTGACTCTGAAGCACCCGACATTTTTACGACAAATTCACCAATTTACGTCAGTATCTTGGCTGACACTAAACGCATTTGACAATATTTAAAAATACCTCTTTCATTCTCGAACATTTCAATGTAATGAATTGTGAACAAGGATTTTTCGGCGGCCCAGCGAACTTTTTTTTTGGACTTTTTACTTTTGGTGGAGTCCTCTGAATGTTCGGAACCCGCTTCGCTGGATTTGTCGTCTTTGGAGGAATCTTCTTTTCCTAAAAATAAAGTGTTCTTCCTGTCATGGTGTAAGTTTACGAGACCAAAATACCGATTTCCATAGCCAAAATACCCGTTTATCATCCTTTGCAAAGTTTTGTGCAATATTTTTTTTCGTGACAAGGACCACCTGGTCGCATTTGACAATGAATCTGTTGATTTCACACGAACATTTTCCAGAGACAGATAAAAATAGCAGGTAATCTGAGTACAAATGACTGAGAAACATTACATACCATCCTCGACCATTTCCACATCTTCAGTGGATTCTCCATTTTTCTCTTTTTCGCCATTTTCTGATAATGTATCCTTATAAAACTGCGAAAAGAAAGGAATTTTATTAATAACAACTGCTTATGGGGGAATTACTTTGTGCACTTCTCAAAGTTGGAACAGGGTTGCCAAAATGTGATGTGCACTTCTCGAAGGTTTGCCAAATTGTGATTGTCCCCAGTTTTCCGTGTGTATGGTTTTTTTTTTTGGTTTGGTTTTTTTAAGTAAAATAACATATATGTATGTCCCACATACACCACCGCCACAGATCGGAGACGCGCACAACTACTGTCACTAATGTAATGAGGCGGAGAAAAATAACCTTACCATTAGATAGTGGAGTATCCCCAACTAAAAATTGGCTTCAAAAGGAAGTCAGAAATTTGCAGCCACCATATCTCCGATCTTTTTTTATAGAAATTCAAATTGTTTATATGTTGGGAGTAAAGTCCCTGTGTAAAACATTTAAATAATTTCAGGTTAATTCTGTTTGGGAAAATCAACATCAAAAGTATCCATTTTCCCTGTGCTGTGGCAACACTGTATAATAATTCACCTTTTCGCGATTTACTCACCGATGGCACTGCTGAAACTCCTTTTCCCGGTGGAGACGTTGGTGGTGACGTTGCACCTTTTTGTGTTGTAGAAGATTTACGTTTGCGTTTTGATGGCACTGCTGGTGTGTATGATGGTGTAAGCGCGTCCATGAAACCCGAACTTTCGTAAACATTCACTGCAAAACAAACAAGAATGTTTACTATCATTGTGTCGCCGCCCATCTCATTCTGTGATTTAATATAACCGTAACTCTGCTTTAGCCAAGTAGACGAGATATTCTGATCAAGATAAAGAGTTTAAAAGAGATTATGAGAAGAAACAATATGGAGCGGAAGAATAAGATGTGAGATCAAGAGAGATGAAGAGGGTCCAATAACGTATCAAGTAAAATCTGCTGAGAACCAAGTTCGATAAGGGTGGGGCGCGGGGGGGGGGGGGCGGGAGGAAGAGGTCTAAAAACCAACGTTGCTCAGAATGTCCCAAGTTTGGTTTGAAATTCCTTGAATTTTTTTGAAATTGGAAAAATTTTGCAAGTAGCCACAAGCAAGGCAGAACTTACGCACACACGGACACTATAGTGAGAAGATAAGTCGCTCCTCGGCGCCACTAAAAATCATTTGTAATTATCATCGATAATACTGTACGGTGAGCCATGACATACAAAAATATGCAATTTCATAAAACTGTTCAAACAAGAAAGGCCTCACATTGACATTGTGAGGCATGTCGATCACGGCTTCCCGCCTGGACCATGAACTATTGACCCGCCCCTGCCCTCCCTAATGATGAACCCATGCCCCTCCCTGGACTATGGACTGTTGTTGAGACACCCCTCTCCCCGGATCATGAACTTTAAAACCCGCCTGCACCAGGAACTGTTGATTCCCCCTCCCCCTCTCCTCCAGCGCTGAAGCTGGTCTACAATGATCATAGGGGCATGGGGTTCAAAAGTTCATGGTCGGAGAGGGATGCGTCAACAACAGTAAATAGTGCAGACAAGGGTGGGTTAACAGTTCGTGGTCGGGGGGAGGGGGGGCTGCCCTTGCCCTCATCTGTGGACAAACATCTGTGAAAACATTACCTTCCCTCGTACTACGTACATGATTGGTAAAAAAGTGTTCTATGAACGTACAACGAAGACTGTAGATTTGAATATTACTTGAGTTACTTACATCTTTTGGCAGGAATGAGTTTAATTTTCCCATGGGTTTCAGTTGGTGACGTGTTTGATGTCGCACCTGTCGTAGGTAGCGGTGATGGAAGGCTGGGACGCGGTTTTTTCTCTGCAGGGGCGTGACTGCTTCGAGGGACTGGACTGAAAGTAAAAATTCAATATACATGTTCAATTGCGACAGAATCTACATGTATAGTCTACATGGAACGTCTTGCATTGAAATATTCTACATTTCAGTGACGCGCTCTGCAACTTTATTTCATCTAAAATATTTTTCCAACGTAGTTTTACTGTGTTCATTCTGCACGTGCCATGTACCATGACCGTCCGTTATCTGTTACTTGATTCACATAATGTCTGTGGAACGGAACCTCACGCCTACTCAGTTACGAGAGGTTCTCGATTGGCATTACAATGCACTTTCTCAATTTCCGACATTCAAGTGACAATTTTTTGTCATGTTCAAAGTACCACAGATTTCACAGACCAACGTACATTGGTTTGCTATGCAATCCAAAGACGATGGAGTTGCAATTTGTGCTTTTCTTTGCGCGCGTCCGATTAACGAGTCAAATTTCAAAAATCGGCAATTTCTACACACTGAACCCGACCGTGGTTGTCGACTGCGGTTTTAAAATAGCAACACTACCATAACCCATGAGTTCAATCAATTTTTGTTTATTAACCCGTATGTACAATCAATAATAACACAACACCAATTCTTTGTATACTTTTTATTGTTTTCATTTTTCATTATACATTTTATATCACAGTCATTGGCACAATAACTTTCATTCTTTGCCCAATGCCATGCTCCTCGGCGACTCTCATTTGAGGTAAAAATTATTATTCATTAAGTAGTTTCATGATCATCAGAACGGGGAAATGGAACATGGCAACAGGTAAAAGAATATACAATTTCATTAATATTTGCAATGCAAGACGTTCTCGTAAATTCGTTTACTCTCATTAAATTCAGTAATAAATTACTGACTTAAATTTTTGATAAAATTCTTATCTTCATTTTAAAAATCTACATTAAATGTCTAACAATAAAAAGTCCCGACTTACCTGACTCTTTTGAGAGCAGTCTTATCCGTTGAAGTTTTCTTCTGACCAGGTTTAAAATTCGTTGCCTGTTCCAGACCTGACATTTGAACGAAAATATTGCATAAATCAAGAATACATGTTGTACAACACTTATCTCCACTTACAGTTGCGGCAATACACAAACAATATCAACTCCTAAACTTATCACCAAAACAATTTTACTTTTCTTTGCGTCGACCTAACGACCATGCCTACTCAGCTTCTTGAATCGAAGCACGTGAAACCAATTTTCCTGTCCAATTTAATACTTTCCATTTTCAGGAAAGCAACGTTTCTGGGAGACTCAATATCTGTACTGATTTATCTTCCTTTGTATTCTTTATTGAACAATGTATTGGGCCGCCTGATCAACTGCTAACGAGCTCGAAAATACGCATAATCTAACCTAAGATTTTTTGTTAAAATTAACTGTTTCGTCGAAACTAGAAAGATAGCAATATCCTGTGGAGACATCACATATCTGGCGAGTAAAAATGTCACCAATTGATTTTGGGAAATTTACCGCAGGTAGACTTCGTTTAGCTAGTTCGATGTTTATGCTTCTGTAATGCTGTCGGCTTTTGTAATTTCAAAATTGCAGAGCAACAAAAACCTTGTGGCCAGTGCAATATTGAACTTGCAAGTCTCTGATGAACTTGCAAGTCTAAATAAATTTGCTATTTCAACGTAACGATCCCTGATACCAGTTGATAATTTATTTAAAGTTTCCCGGTGACAATTAAAACCACGCGTAACTTACCCCTGCTGTTAAAATACGTTTACACGTAGCGTTTTTTAGCCGGTTAAAAATGGGTTCAACAGGATCCACTTACACATGACGTCAAAAAGATCAAAGGTACCGCCAACAAAAACGGGCTGAAAAACGCTATGTCTAAACAAAGCCTTTGGGCATGTTGAAATGAAAAATATTGGTCGCAAGAGCACATTTGCGTTAATTTTTCTTTTTTGTACTAATTTTGTCTAACTGCTGGATGAAAAGTATCTTCTGCACTACTTACCACTCAATATTTATGTGAATAATCGACCTAGAAAGAATGACCCCAACAGTATTATGGAATTTTTTTCTGACCAAATTATTTTCTATTCAGGAAAGTATTTTTGCTCGACAATACAGTCATCCTTTCCAGGGGAACCACTTTAGGACATGTGAGCAAATTCAACCATTCACGTCAACTGACCATTTCATCGTCCTACCAAGTGTAACCTATCAACTCATCATTGTGTATTTTCTTCACTGCCAGTGTATATAGGAGATAAATGTTGCACACAACACAACACGAACAAAATTATCCAGATGTTGCATTTTCACTGCCATTATTTCTTTCATATTACATCCATGATGATTCAAGTCGATTCTGCACTGATTATTACCTGTTGATCTAAACTTTGACGGTGCTGTCTTAACAGTTTTTGGCCTATTTTTTGTAACTTCACTATTGTCATGAGAACTAGGTTTATCAGTTTTGGAAATATCCTTCGAACTGTCCTTTGACTTAGAATGTTTATCTCCAGAATGTTTGCTTTCTCCCGAGTGTGAATCCTTCGAGTCTCTGTGCTCTTTGTGCTTCTTCTTCTTGTGTTTATCTGGAAAATATTCAAGTCTCAGTTTAATAATACTTAGCAAACCGGTAATTTCTCAATTTCAGAGGGATTTGAACCTAAATAACTAAAACTGCCAAGTGAAGTAAGGCTCAAAATACCCATCCATAAATGGTGCCCCTTGACGATACAGAAAGTGATATAATTTTGTTTACAGGAAGTCATATACTTTTGTTATGTTGCATTACCTAGTTGGTAATGGCCTGATCACTTCTGCGTGAAAAAGAATATTGGCCCCATTCTTTTTAAGTGTGCGAACAAGTCCATCGACAGGTTCCCGTTTTAAAAGAGCAAAATACTTGCTGCTTCTAAGCATATCCATGCGGAAAGAAAATTATGGGTCTCGTATGCCAGGAGTAATAAGAGCAAAATAAACTGCTCGTTGTAACCGTACTTTTAATATTACTAACAATAAGAAAGTCCTCCTGCGCGAAACCGCACGAGGAATACCTTGGAAATAATCTGGGACTGGGGTACGCCGCCCCTCCCCCTCCGGTGGTGAACAGACAGACAAACTGAAAACATTACCTTCCCTATTCCTTCGGAATGCGGGCGTAATAACTTTTAACAAATACAAGAAAGTCTACTGTTTCCGTCCGGTGTTCGTTGGAATCAAAGTCGCTGTAAAACGGGACCCAGCCTAAATATGTTTGTACCCTATGTAGGCGTATTTGTACATAGTGCTCAGAAAAAAATTTTCACACCGAGACAAGAGATAAAATTGTGGTCAGGTTTTTCCCCTCCAAGCACCTAGCACAGACATACTGCATGATATTCTTCAAAGTCAAACTACAGGAAAATATTTCACCAATTCCCCATTAAAGGCAATCCCTTTGTAATGGAGCCAACGGAATAATCTCATGCCCACACTGGGAGATTCCACCACATTTGATACAAAAACCAAAAGGTTATCCAGGTTTAAACTTTTTAAAATTTTGTAAAATAAATCGTACGCGGAGGATAATATAATAGAAGTAGTACTACGATAAGCAAAATAAAATTCACGACAATTTTTGGCTCAGTATTTACGAACAAAATGTATCGCAGTATTTCTTGATTAGCTTTTCATACGTACCACCATTACTGTCCTTGCTGCCTGCACTGTCGCCCCGAATTTTCTTCATCCACTTGTCTACAATTCCTGTCGCCATTTCTTTTAGATCTGCAAAATATGCAGTCAGATACTTACCTCCTAACTAAGTGCGCACTTTCACAAAATAATAATCTTACAAGTTCGACCTTGGGGCTCTAACATGGACATGCTGAATAGTTAACTTGTTACAAAATCATTGTACAAAATCATCGTAAGCCTATCGATTTCAAGCACAGTTGTTGCTGACAACAGATCAAAATAATTACGAAAAATGTTAGTAATATTTAACTTGGATCACTTATGATATTTGTCTTACAGCACTTCTTTACAACTTACATTTTGCAAATTCATTAGCAGTTGTTTGAAGAACAATGTTTTAAGAAATCTGTGAAAGTTACCCCAAGATTCACCAGCCAATTAATGAGTAATCACACCACAAAGATGGCCTAAGTTTCCATTGAAATCAATGGTAATCTGTATTTTTCTCAAATTTGGCCTGAATTTTTAAAACAAGCTTTGTATTTTTTCATCTTATATTACCAAATAGTTGCCACTTACTCTCGTCATTCCCTTTGGAGAAAGACTTTATCGTTTTGGCGCATGAATTCTTTTTGAGCAGATCAACAGTGACAGGTAGCTGCTGGTATACTTTTAAGACCTCAACAAGGAATGTTTGGTTTTCAGCCGACTTTGCTTCTTCCAGCCACCCATTCAGCAAATCCCAGCCTCCGACCTCGATGAACCTATAAATTTAACAACAAGGATGCTGATTAGTTTTTCTGTCGCACCGCATGAGTTACTTTGTATCTTTGCCAGTGCTCTGGGCGGCTGTACAACAAAAAGTTTTCGGTCGGAATTTGCTGAATCAAGGCAAATATGGTTTTAACTCATTTTGGGTGGGTGAGTGGACTAAGAAAACTTTTCAGTCTGAATTTGTATCAAGTCAAATCTGTAGCGACTAGATAAGTTTCTCCGCTCGTTGAGGCGGCGCGACTAAAAAGTGAATAATCAATTTATTCGATCTTTACCGACCGCATACGTAGTACGAGGGAAGGTTATATTTTCAGTTTGTCTGGCCACTTTGGGGGGAGGGGGGAGGTACTCAGATCATACACATAACCAGGGGGTCTGGCGGGGGGGGGGGTACCCGAGCCAGGTTGGCCGGGGGGGGGTACCTAGCCTGGGGTACCCCCCCATCCGTGCGGTAGGACAGCAGAGTGAGCACTTGCTACGCAGCGGTCGGTATGCCTCTTGCATTCACGCAGGAGGACTTTCTTGTCTTTCTTATTAGTTCAATTCCTGTCAACAAAATATGTTAAATGATATTGCATATCGTAATTTTAGTGTTATTGTTTTGACCTCAAGAGCAAGGTTCATCAAAGAACAGATGCATACCTTTTCAAAACAGATTCACTACCGGCTGTCTTCAAAACATTCATGTAGGTGTACCTGCTAACCATTTTTGTGGCTTCCTGCATTAATCTACAAACCAAAACAAAATTTTCTAACTTCTGCTATGCATCTTATCAACCATACTTTACTTTCGGCAAGTTGTGGGCTAAACGTACGGGAAAACGAATTGAAAATGAAAATGTGCAGTTCAACCTGGGTCAGGAATCATTCCATAATATCTTGCGCAGAGGGGACCGATTTTTTCTATGAATAAAACTTCCAACACTATCAAGATTCTAATTTTTGAGATTTTTTGATGATTGGCCAATATATATTAAATCTTGTTTCAAGTCATTCACATTTTTTTTGTTTTTACTAGAGCAAACAAAACTCAAAGTTTGAAAGCACTATCAGGTCCTGCCGTTGGTTTACGGAACGTCAGGACCAACTACGTCCATGTGCATGGCTCGTTTGCAATTTTTAAAATTGCATAACTTCCCCTGTAACTCATGAACATCCTTTCAGGTTTTTTTCCCCTGAAAATTAGATGACCTTACAAAGAAAATTAACTAGTTTCCAGATTGTCTCGGCTGCCATTTCTGGACATGAGTGTGTAGATGAGATTACCTCAGGTGAAGAAATATTTCACTATGTTTGCCAAAAAATAAAACACAGACTATACAACATACAGATGGTGCTGCAAAATAACTGGCACATAGGCTCATACAATGAGTCCGAGTCGTGTGTATTTGTTAATCACTTCAATCAAAATCCCTTACATTTCAGAACAATACAGATACTTCTTATTCTTTTTCAAATGAATCATTCTTGTGCTTCCCTTAAGTGTAATTATGCCATTTGTACTTTGTCATTTTTAAAAACCACAGAAAGACAATATTTTTTATACAAATGCCTTATGACATGACCTACTTCTGGCAACTGAGCAACACTGCTGCCAGGTAGCTTGGCAGCAAGATTCAGCTCGCTGCAGTACCTGTATGTTGTAACGTCCGTGATAATACTGAGCACTGGCTTACTTAAAGATGTTCTCCGCATCAGCCGGCGAGTTCATTTCTGCAGGGACGACCATTTCATTGGAGGACTCCGTCTCTGCCTGTAAATGTTAATTTTTCCAGATATATCATTCCAAGTTAGTAAAACTACCCCAAGAAACCCTTTAAAACGTGTATGTTCTCTTTGCAAAACCGGCCCGAATCTAAAGGAAGGCTAGAAGGGACTTCATTAAAAAGTAAATAGACTCGCACAGTCACTGCAGGTTATCCCGAAATTTAAGGAGGTATGCAAAAATTAGTTACCATAAACGGTTTTTACAGCACTGCAGTGGCATTTTCCATCACACAATAATGCTATTTGATTGACAAACTGCTTCGAATGTACAGTGGAAAATTTTGATTGGTGACATGTATTTTTTAATACAATTTTCATCCACATGTAAGTGCAAGTAATTGTGAAAAGTTGCAGTAAAATAGCATTGCTATTGATGGTCAAATATATGATTTGTGTTAAATTCTATAGTATTTTATAATATATGCAATATTTGTGGCAAAATATCCCAAAACACCTCAGTGACCACACTTGGAAATGCATCCAGAGTTTGTAAGATAAACAACAAAATATAAAGCTTTTTAAAATTCCAATTATATATACTTTAAATTAATTGTGGCATACCTCCTTTAATTTGTATCTTAACACTCTTTTGTCAAATGCGTAACATGATCTCTTTACAGCCCCCATACGTAGGGCGAGCGGACGGTAATGTTTTCAGTCGTGTGTTTGTCAGTGTGTTAACAGGGGAGGGGTCCCACTGTGACTGTGCGAGACATCTTCTGAGATTTTAGGATGGACTAAAAAAAATTGAGATTTTTCTCCAGCCAGTTGTGAGCGAGTGCATCACGGACTGAAGAGTGTCCAGCGGGTGGGTGATATCAACTCATCCACACTGAAGATCTACTCATTCATCTTGCAGGAATGACACTGCCCGTTTAATTATGAAGCAAAAAGAGTTGATTTCTCATGAGAACAATTCACTCAAGTCAAATTACTGGTAGTGGTGGTCTGTTCATCCAAACTAAAAAAAATTTTAATCATGGAAAATGGGGAAAAATATTTAGAAAAAATGTATTCCCTTTAAAATAAAGAAAAAACTTTTTAAAAATTATGGAAATAATAATGGAAACAATTTTCTTTGGTAATGTCAAATGGCCATCTGCATGTTTAAACTACTCTGACTACCTAGAACAATTTTACAACCCACCCTCCCA
>JBCAUG010017124.1:0-10858 GCA_038406175.1 Haplosyllis leylae
CAGATTTGGATCCAACAACAAATGATGGAAGTTTACCACAACCTCCCCCCCCCCCCGCCCCACTGAGACTTTGGGTTTTTTAGCAGATTTGGACCAACCACCACCCCCATCCACTGGGACTTTGGGTTTTTAACAGATTTGGACCAAGCAACAAATGATGGAAGTTGACCACCAACCACCCCCACCCCCACCCCCACTGGGACTTTAGGTTTTTAACAGACTTGGACCTATTTAGAATTTGATAATTGAAGATCTAATTAGGCACTTTGGTCAGTGATCACTTGTTTTAAGTGGAATATTCAATTATTGGTCAAACACAAAAAGACAAAAAAAAAAACTTTTTGTGGCAAAATCATTGCTAAATTTATTGACATTCAATTGATATTCAAATCATAGCAATTACATTGATATTAAAGTTGAAACAGCATGAAAAAAATAATTCTATTGATATCCTATTAATGTCCATGAAGTCATCAATTGTTATCCGGCACAGGGTCCGCATGTCAAATTGAATACGGCCTGTGTAGGGCATCCAGTCCTGTTACTACATCGTAATGATGTACGCCCTTGTTCGCAACTTCTAAACCGTATGAGAGGATTTAAGCTCTATTTCTTTTACAAAAAGAAAATGTTGATACATATGTATGTAGCAATGGCACACAACTTAATGCGTCAGCCATAAATGATTTCGATTTAATGTTCTTCTAGGCCATCAATCACTGGGGTGCTCTTGATGATGCAATTAGTGTTCATTTACAACAAGGAGATGTTTGTTATACAATTAATACTGAAAGACCCACAAATAAAATTTGCTTCCTTAATGGCGGCTAATCCATAATACATTCATCATGTCCTAGGCAAAGTTGTTTCTGAGGAAGTTTGATGAAAAACTCGGGTTACCAGGAAACGGAAAGTTACACCAGCTTGTTGTTGTTCTCCGTTTTGATCATTGATTTTCTCATGACTCAAATACGTACTCTCAAGCTGCAGGGTAAATACTGAATTCTATCACCTTTTGACTAAAGATTGATTCTGATTCTGTCAATATCAAAATCGGAGCGAAAAAAACGAAGCTCTCGTATCAATTGTACAAAGGCAGTGTTTTGAATGTTATCCAATTATTAAAATATATGTTATTTCCCTATTTTATCAAATATTACTCTCTAGCTTTGACGAAGGTTAATGACACTACAGATCTAATTTTGGTACAATTTTCACTGTGTCATGAAAAAAAGAGGCATTTGTTAAGGCATTTTAAGTAGTAGTTAAATGCCTAGTATTAGGATTTTATGACATTTAAAATTGTCCGAGGTGCAACTGAGGACAATTTATAATGGCATAAAAGCCTAAATATGTGGCATTTAACTGACTTAAATAGTTTTTCAAGGTATTTTAGTAATTTTTGAGGTGTTTGTATTGATTACAGAAGGATCATTTTAATTGAGTGAAAAATCACACAAGTGTCTGTTTTCTTGGAGTTGCATTCTAAGTAGCAATTAGATTATTGTTTGAGTGATTTTTTCAGTTGGTTAGGGGACTGAATTAAGTGCATTTGGTGTCATTTATTGTTATGGGGTAATAGAAATTGGCACATAATTATTAGTGTTCTAAGTACAATGTGGTCAATTTGAAGGTATTTTGCATGCGTGTTCCTAACAGTGTGGATGGACTAATATTTGTTTGATTTTAATAGCTATTTCTTTTGCATTGGAATAATTTTTCAGTATTGATATATGCTCATTAGAGGATGATGATTATAACAGTTTATTCATTACTCAAGAACCAAGTCAGATTGTGCCATTAGTACCTAATTTCAGTGATGGTATAGGAAGTGATGAGAAACAAGACACAAAATATTCTGATATTTCGGATGTGAAGATTCTGGACTGTTGGATCAAACCAAACAAAATCAGGGAATTGGGTGTATATAATTCATTTTAATTGGAAATTTATCAATTAATAATGAGGTTGTTGAAGTTCATATTTTACAGTTGTGTACTTTAATCAGTTTCAGAATGCGTAATGTAGTGGATGTGAAGCCTAAAAGTGTTATGAGGAGGAGGCTTTCTCAAATTATGGGGTATGTGAGTTATGGTTATTGAGTTTTATATTTTAAGTGGTGATTTTAGTCATGTTATTTGTTGTGAGAGTTCTAGTATTTTGACAATTTTTATGTTAATTTGAAGGGTCAATTCGAGAAGCAGTGGTATGGTGAGATCGAAATTTGCTCTGAAGAAGGCTGTGAGTAGGAAATTTTCTTATATTTTGGAGGCAAAAGTTGAGGGTTTGAAGAAGATATGGATGAAACCCAATACTGCATCAAAAGTTAACTGGGGTGTGGATGCCTATAATGAGTGGAGAGAGGATCGCTTGTGGTGATTTCAGTATGATGTGGGGATTTATGAAGTTGATTTGAACAATTTAGAAACACTTTCTAGGGAGAACTTTAGTCATGCCTTATGCAGGTTTATTCCTGAAGTGTCCAAGCAGAAGGGAGATGGTCTATACCCAGGACATACATTGTATCAAATGATCAAAGTTATTCAGAAACATCTTAATGTTAATAAAATTGGGTGGCACTTAGTTGAAGGCTGTGGCATTGAATCTGAGGATGTGAAGATTGTACTAGACAATGTAATGAAAGAATGCACAGCACAGAATATAGGAGTAACTAAAAGACAGGCAAATTTCATTTTGTATGAAATAGAGAAGTTATGGGGTAAGGGTGTACTGGGGGAAGGCATGCCAGAAAAACTGAAAAATACCATTCTATTCCTATTGGGGTTGCATGCAATGTTGAGAGAAGTAGATGAACATTACTACTTAAGAATGGAAATGCCTTATGAAGATAGCCAATTGCAGTTCCAAAGGTATCCTGATAGTAGAAAGTGTCTGATTTACTGAGAGGATTGTGTAACTGAGACACATGATGGTGGTATTAATGATAGAAATTTAGACAGGAAGGATATTTCCAAACTCTGATAGATTAGAGAGGTGCCCTGTGAGATTGGTAGAAAAATATTTAAGCCTCTGTCCAAATTATTACAGAAAAAGTAACTTTTATTTGCAAATACTCCGGAAGCCTACGACTAAACAGTGGTATGGGAAACAAGTTAGTGGGAAACATACCATTGGTAAAGTTGTGGCTGATATAATGGAGAAGGGGGGGATACCTGGATTTTTCACAAATCACTCACTGAGATGCAGTGGTGGTACAAGACTGTTTAGGGGAGGTGTTGATAGAAAACTGATTAAAGAAAGTACAGGTCATAGGTCAGGTGTTGTAGATGAATATGCTAAGACAAGTTTTGAGCAGAGGAAACAAATGAGTGAAGTGATAAAAGGTCCCAAAAAGGTACAGTCTGAAGAGAAAGTTATGGTAAATCAAGAGGAGAGCTTAGAAGACAGACCTATTCCAGTGGCTCATTCGAAATGTAAATGTACTTGTGGTAACATCAATGAGAGTAATATTGCAAAAATTGTTGCAGAAATTATGAAGCAAAGTGCAAGAAAGGGTAAGACAATTGTTAAGTTCGAGATAGAGATGTCTAATGAATAAGTAGTTTAAGTGTAAGTTAAAGGATTGATTAATTATGAAGCAAAAAGTTGTGAAATTGCATGTTTGTTGGCTATCTTAAGCTTTGATGTGTGACTGATACTAATAAAAGGTTTGAAGGGCTAAATTGGAGTTTTATTTTTTTTAATGGTTATTTAATAGTGACAACTACATAGGAAAACAATGGAAGTGTCACCTGTTGTTCACTGACATTTCAGATGATATTATTGCAAAATAAAGTTCACTTCGAAACAAAAGAAATGCACCCCAAAATTATTTAACATCCAATATATAAACCTACAAGGCAATACATTTGTAATAATTGAATCAGGTTTCGCTTTTGTTGAGGTGATTATGATTGTCCTGGCGACACTTATGGTGCTTAGCTGATCTGCAAGAGAGAAAAACGTGTGAAGTCTTCGAGCTTCTTGTGCATTTGTGCAACCTCTGCACCTGAGAAAGCTTTTTTCCGGGAATCAGAGTGTAATACCTAGTAAGAAAAGTTTACAAAAAGGTAGCTTCGTTCTTTTGTGATAACTCTGGGGATATAGGGCAATGAAGTTTTACGTGTAACTACAATTGCAACACAAAGTACACTTTTAATGTGTGCATTGTCTCACTGACAAAATAATATCGCAAGATTGGTGCAGCAGTAGGGTGCGTTGCCTTCGATAACTTCTGAAAACATTTGTCTCACTAACAGCAATAGTAAGATAGCTTTTATTGCAGACAAATCTAAAGCGTGTATGGAAAACAGCTACTCTGGCCTCTGCTTTTACCTCTATTCGTGTGAAAATGGCAGATGCATGTGCATGGGAAGTAACGTACCCTAACTGGTTTCTGTAAATCCAATTTCTGTACTACACACGATTACCATAAACCATAACTTTGAATAGTGTCTAAATTGCTCGGAATATTTCCACCAGTAATTGATTTGGAGTTGATCAACCGTTGTTATTGGAGTGATGAATGTTTGTGAATACTGTAAACATAGTTGCCATATTTGCACATCTAATTGGGGAATTGTATGGTGACCCAGTAGACCACTAAATCAAGACCTCAAGGGATATCTTATTGCATGTCCATTTAATTCTACTGATATGTCACGATGGAATCTTCGTCAGTGAGTAAATAGCACAAATAGAAAAGAAACTGGATCATCGGACCAGTACACAGACACGCACCTACGCAAACTGCGTGTTAGAATTTCATTCGATTGGACACCAATTATGTTAGATAAGATAGATTAGATTAGATACCATTTGGAAATGTGCTTTGAACACAATCAGCATTGAATTTCAAGAGCTTTAACTTAATAAATTTCTGCAAGGACAATAGATCATGACATTCAGTCAATTTTTGTAAACATTCAACATCATTCCACAGTTTTCGACTATGGTCGTTCCGTAGTCATACAATAGATCGTTAAAATGGTTGAATTTTTTAGAGTTTAATTCATTTTGTAACATAATGACAGCAACGTAGTTTGTTACACAAGGCTGTGACTTGTGATTCAAAGTTTAGTTTGGCAATGATAGTTATGAGAAGAAACTTCAGCAACCTGGTCATTTTCTAATTTTAATACGAACGCATGTTGATAATTTGATTTTAGTCTTTGATTTCAAAAGACTACTATCTTACATCTAGAGTCAGTTTATCAGTCTTCATCTCAGCTACTGAACATCGGGAAATCTGCTTGAAATTTTGTTCACTGAAAAAGAATGTTTGGTGCTACTGGTAGATGGTCGTTTCATCAGCAAATAATATGCAATTACTAAAGCGCAAGCTGCCTTTCAAATTATTTAGACAAAGCAAAAGCTCTGGGTCTACTGTAAACCCTTGAGAGACACCACAGTGAAGTTTTGTATAGTTTTATCCATTTGTGTAGGTTGCATTTTTTTACTTAAGTAATTCTCAAACAATTTTACCAAATCCGTAGCATTTAAGATTATCTAGCATCACATCAGGTGGGACTGTGTCGAGGGCTTATTATGGTGTATGAAAACCGAGATGAATACATAATCTTTATGAAATGCTAATAATATTTTGCTCAAGAACTTTCAAATACATTTATTGTGGCAGAGTCACCACTAAACCCAAACTGATTACCACCATCCACGCGCTGTTGCATGCTTGCGCCAAATTTTACTAATATTTTAGACGGTACATGTATGAGTCTTACTAATCTGTCACAATTACACAGCTTCCTTGTGTAATGTTTTTATTTTTACTAGTTTTTATCAGGGAAAATGCCCTGTAAAGATCAGAAGCAAGGGCAATCGGATTGCAACATGTAGTTTCTCGATCAGAATGTTTGACCAGCTATCCTAGCCCGCATTTATTTTATTTTTCAACTGTTTAAGGTAGCTGGCTTAATAAATATTTCTCAGAAATACTTTTTGTCATTGTAAATCGCCTCCTGAATACAAATCAATAATATTTTATGGGTGTCATCAATCAAATTAAAGAGACAATGCCATTCGCATGAAATCACTCCTTACAACAAAGATACTAAGGAAAAATGACAAAATTTTGTACTGTGTCAAAAAAGTTAATATTTTTTCACCAAACTTTCCACAGATATTGTGAATAATAAAATGTTTAAAGTGGCTTTGAAAAAGTACATGTCATCAGCCAAATTTTTCAGGGCGCATAACCAATTTTCATGATGACACCCAAAAAAAACTATTGATTTGTTTTCAGGAGAAGGTGATTTATGATGTCAAAAGTATTTCTGAAAAATATTAACTTTGATTTAAATGAAGTCATGTACCTTAATTCACTGCAAATATTGTCACAGGACTGCCCAAAGTGGCAGATAATTTACTACCAATGTGGCAGACACAATTCAAAAAAGACGTGATCACCTCTTGCAAATTGACACTGACGTGCATTGCTTAAATCTGGCATGTGGTATCTTAAAATCGTGGTTTTATTTAAAATAATAGTCGTTGCAGTAACAAAGTAGCAAATCAAAATGGTTCGTTTAATCAATATGTAAGTATATATACCTAAAAGTTCTATTATGATTAAACAGCGATGTAAAATAATTGCTGCGTTTAACATGTCAGATGATGGATTCCAATTTAGATTGTCACTGCAGAAAAGGCATTAATATGATAATCCGAGGAGACTTAACGATGTTTTGCATGCGTACACTAAATTACCTTTATTTAAAACTCGAGGGAAATTTACGTTGCTAATATCTGCAATTCTGCTTTGGCCTATGAAGCTGAAAGGAAAGTTAATTTAAATATCGATAATGGCAACCATCAATTAGACAAAAAACCTCAGTGAACTTAAAGCGTTAGAATCTTTCAAATACTTAAGCTGTATTCACATCGAGCATCAGCGTTCCTGCTAGTGTTCCCGCTTATCTTAACATTAGCGTTACTGCCAGCGGCAACTTTAGCGGTAATGCGCTGATGTGAATCACACTAGTTAAAATCAATATGACTCTTCCAAGTGGTAACATTGGAGTTGCCGCTCGCGCTCCCACTCGCGCTTGGTGTGAATCAGCCTTTACGCCACGCTTCATTCACTTTCATTCAGAAAGGTCGAGTAATAGAGTTTTTCACAAACTCTCCGCAACATTGCGAACTTCTTTTCAGCTCTGCCAATAAAAATGAAATAAGTCCTATGAAGAGTGCAACCTTGAAATGTAATCCTCATATACCCCTTGTTTTATTACCATCCGTACTAATGCCAACATTGTCAACGTTGTGTGTTTGTGAAAAACTCGAATGCGCTGAAGCATTTTGTACGTTTTTGCAACATGGATGCATACATTTAAAACGTTAAAGCTGTCAAGTAACGACACCTTTTGCAAAGATGAACAGTTTGTTGGAAGCAGTCTTTGGTTGTCTTGCGTGATACAACTCACATTTGGTATTCAAGAGTTCCTGTTGATAACATAGTCCCTGAATTTTTATTAACTTCCCACTGCCTATTTGATTACAGTGTTCAAGTGTAGGAAACTGAGAATACACCAATTGCATGTGGCACTGATGGTTCAGAAAATTCTGCAAATATAAATATTTGCAACGGTATAATGTAATTTGATTGTTTCTCCCCAGTATTCATTAAATATAGAGTCTAATTATCTTTTATGTTTCGCATAAGACAACATTTTCTGACTTTGGTACAACTTACTGACCAAATATGTCATCATTACAAAATTTAAATACTGAAATAATCCTTCCCAAATCACAAATGTTGCAGAAGGATTCAATGAAAGATCCTATTCAAGTAACTGTGAAGTCTGCAATTGGATGTCCTCAGAATGTTTAATATCGACAATATGTTAATTTTGTAACCAAGTATGCAGAAGTCCAAATAATTTTGAATATTTGGTCCGTTTTAATTGACAAATTGCTATGCTGGATAGCTTTGGACAGTAAATACTGACAGCCACGAAGTATCTCTTGGAGCAGGAAACAAGCAGAGTCCATGAGTTATCTCTTTACCCAAATTTGCGGAAGACATTTTCTGATATTATTTCTTACACACCGTGTCTCTCAAGGCACTCTTGTTTTTCACTGGTGTAAAAGTGTCTGAAACGTCTGTTGGTATATAAATCAATTTACTGAAGCTGTATTTAAAATTAATCTTTTGGTTGATTGAAAAACATGAAGTTCGACAAAGTAACGTTCAGTACAAATGTGCTTCCTTCTTTACATTGTGAGATTGTAGGTTTCTGTGTGAAGCCTTGAAACGAAGTGAATATTTGATTCTTGGAGTCAGCGATGACCCATTAAGAGAAAATTAAGTGAAAATGGGATCTCTTGAGTGACTATTAAGCAATATGACACATGCAGGAGTATGAAAACTACCTTTACGTGCAACGAAACTTGTAGTTATTTTCAGATGGTATCGTGTTCACCAAAGAAATCTTGCCGGAATAAGATCATCTGTGATAAAAATAGCTGGGATAAAAATTTAGCCGAACCAATTCAAAATATTTATACACAACAGTGAAAATGAAGTTGATTGAGCTCTTCTCCAAGCAAATGGTCAGAAGAAAATAGTTTTAGGTACGAAATAGTAATAGCCAATGCAGAAAGTACAAATTTACCATTTGTCGTTGATTGGAGGTAGGATTTTGTTTACTTTTGCAAAATACTCCAACATTCCTTTTTATTAGTTTTTAACATTTTGCCTCAGGTGAAAATGTAAGCGTCATTGGTTTTTCAGGAAGATGTATTTGCTTGAAGAGTAATTCTTATCCACCCATCCACAATGTGGATGAGAGGTCTAGCTTCAGGTAGCACATTGATTAGAATTACACACACTTCCACCCACTGTAAAGCAATGTATAATAGATATACCATATAAGACGACTTTCTCTCTTTCAGTGGGGCCATTAGAAAATTATACACTTTTCAGTGATGCTTTTTTCTAAAAAGAGAAGACAGTGTTTGTATTATATTACCACGTTTTTCACTGATATCATCAATGGAACAGAAAAGGTGTAAATCGATACTCGGGCATGTACTATTTTTCAGTGATTGCAAGACTTTGGTTCACAGCTTCAAAGGTACATGTAGTATTCAAATGAAGCTACTGACATATTGCCATCATCTAAATCATGGGTTCAGTGGATAGTAACACAACAAATATTTAGAAGAGTATCCATATTATAAATTTCATATTTTGATGAAAGAATCAAATAAATAGATTCAAAATTTTAGTGTTTTGTGTTTCACCATAAACAACACAGATTTGAAGCGCATTAAATCAATACATCCACAAAACTTTTGATCTAGAAAGTGATAGTGTTTCGGAAAAATACTGCATTTATTCAATAGTTTCAGAGCAACCGCTACCGAGGTTTTCACAAACTCTTCACAATACATGAATGACAATATTTCCAACTTTGTTTTGGGTCTGGCATTACAAATGAACAGGACCAATGAAGACTGCAACATTATAACACATAAGTCCAAAGCATATTTATATTTAATTTCACATTTGCCAATCCCATCTGGTGCAAAAAAAGAAGAGAACTGCAAATATTTGGCAGTACAAAGTCTGCATGAATTCCATTATTGCCAATTCTGTGCGTTTCTGAAAACCTCGAACGTGTTTCTTGTTTGATTTTAATTTTACCTATGAGTACCCTCTACTGACTTGAAGGCAAAGCTTATATATTTTTGGAATTAGATTTCTCTCAGTCAGCAGAGAGTTGCCAAAATAGCAGCTTTCACTTAGAGTTTTTCACTAATTTCTCGCAGAAACATTTCCATTACTGCATTTGTACACATGTACCTGCGAAATCTCATGCAGGGACCTTTCCAATGGGTTATATTCAAACGGAACTCATGACTTGTTGTCTGGACAGAAAAGATCAAAATTTAGTATTTTTTTGGAAAATATTCAATTCCTATGTCTATGTCTTGGTGATAATGGCACAATGAACAATTGTCAAAGATATTTTAATTGTTGAGTCTGTATTTTGGAAAATATAGTGACAAAACTGTAAAAAGGCAACTTTAGGTCATGAGATTTTGGTTATTGCACTATATTTTCTAAAATATGGGAATTCACATACTAAATTTCTTTCTGAATTTTCATTATGTCATTATACACTGAAACAAATACATAAAGAGTTAAAAAATACTCAATTTTGACATTTTCTGCAGAGACAACAAGTCATGAGTTCCGTTTGAATATAACCCATGTTTCTGTGAAAACGGTTGTCATTTCATAGTTGAATTTTGATTTGCAGTCATAATAATAAAACTTAATCCAGATAAGGGCAGTACAGAGTACAGAGTTGACAACTTGGCAGAGTAACTACTAGATCAGTGGGAAGTTATAATTGTGCAGGTCAGTATGTTGACTTGGTTCCCACCAATGTTGGTCAGATTCCTATGAAACAGCTGTAAAATTACAGTGTGAAATATTGTGTTGCTCAGCTTTAGTTGTTGGTAAAGGTCAGACAATGCTATATTATTACGTGGAATTATTGGCATCACGCGATGGTCCTATCTGTCTCTTTTGCGAATAAGAGGTTAAGTTTCGTCTGTCACATTGTCTGTGACAAATGAAACCGAAAATTGAAAGCCAAAAAGATGGTGGGATAGCATCTGTGGAATGCTTGTTCCATTATTTCATTAATTGGTCTGAGGTCCGCTTTCGTTTTGAAGACGCCGTTTCGGATGCTCTTTGGCGTGCATTTTTCTTTTCTGAGAACAAGAGTACCGAGATAAAGATTACGTAGGGTTGTGTTATATCCGGATTCCAGAGTCTATTCAGAATTAAATTTAATAAATCTGTGTGAAAAGAAAGAAACTAGTTGTT